>VZRE01002352.1:194947-245862 GCA_013396775.1 Cephalopterus ornatus
AAAAAAAACACGAAAAATAAAAAATTCAGCATCTCAGCCTGTCATATGGAAGAGGCGCTGTAATGAGAGGCAAAGCCAGCAAATGCTCGGCTCACATGGCATCGGCAAGAGGAGGGAGAGGGAACTGTAAGGGATGGGGAGCAGTGATGCCCTCCATGCCGGGGACGAGCCCCCAGGACCAGGCAAACCCCCGGGACCAGGCAAGCGCCCACAGCGGGTCGAGCACAGGAGCTGCACAGAGAGCTTGCAGCAGTGGCCTTGCAGGGGTCTGGGCTTTACACCCATCTTTTAAAGGAGTAAAATGAAAATAAGCCGAGGGAGCTGCTGACGCCGCTGCAGCGGGGAGTTAAACACACATGTTCACGTGGGTGCCCCACGGCTGGAGGGAGGGGAAGGCGCCAGAGAGAAAACAGACGGGGTTGAACTGGGAGAGAGTTACTGGAGGGGACGGGAGGAAACTAGAGTATAACTTCACCCCTCTGGGGGTGCAGGAGGAGGAGAGCCAGGGGCACCCCAGCCTGCCCACACCGCCCAGCTGTGGGACATCAGCGCAGGGGAACAGGGCTGCCGTCAGCCAGCAGGACGCTGAGGTCCTGACGTTATTTATTGCCTTGAGGGTGTCCTTCAACCCACCCCTGTAGGCAAACCGCTCTTGCTCAGCTCAGGGACCCTGTATACACGCAGTCCCTGAGCTGCAAGCGGAGGCAACAACACCCAGTCCCTTCACCCAGGGAGAGCTCACCCTGTTCTGGGGAGGAGGTGGCTCACAGACCTCCTGAAGGCCCAACAGTTGGGATTTTCAAAGTTCTGGCCCCAGTCACAGCTTTCCAGTAGCTGGCCCAGGGGAGCTGATCCCCTCCTCACATTTATAATCCTCAGCCTAACTCGCCTTTCTCAGTGCCAGCTTCTCTGCTCTGAGCTGCTCCTAAGGAGACCTAAAGCTTTTTCTCCCTCCTCGGGATAGCTTTCTCACACACACCCACAAGACCTCCCACGATGTGCAGCCCTGGCAGGGGGTTCCACACTCCCACAGACTGGGCAGGCATCGTCCACCTTCCCCCAGCCACAGAACGCAACGAGAGCCCTTTCAATTGCTTTTCCCAGTTTCCTTCTCTTGGTATGTCAGAGGGGACCAGGAGCTCAGCTCTCTACATGGGCACCGAGGCACTGGCCATGATCTTCTCCTCCACCTTTCCACCCTTCCCATCTCCTCCAGATGCTGCATGGCACCTACAGGACTCCGGTGCCCTTGGGGACCCCTCCAGACCCGCTGTTCGCTCTGAGCTGTGCTTGCCATTGACCTTTCTGAGAGCACATGCAAGAAAACAGCCCTGCTGAAGGGTTAAACATTACCAGACTGAAATTCAAGGCTTGACGATTGGTTCCAGTCGACTGGCTGGGATGATAATTTTTCACAAGATAAATACGGTTGGGAGTGAGCAGCAACCGCTAAAGACCCTTTGTAGCAGCATCCCCCTGCAACTGGTTCGCTTCCCCCCGCCACGGCTGTTTCCCTCAGCCCGTCCCTGCTCAATAGCCCACGGCCTGGAGCCCAAGGGGAACCCCAGCTCAGCTGTAGGATCGCTTATAGCCCAATCATTCATCTGCACGGGCTGTGCTTGCACTCCCACCTCCTGCCGCGGCATAACTCGTGTGCCGGGGTTCAGAGCCAGCACTTGCACCCCGGCTTGGACAGCACTGAGCCCACAGCAGGGACCTGCACCCCGGGACAGGCAGCAGTGCCCAGCTGAGGGGAGGGAGCCCACAGCTCTGCACCCAGGTACTCACTGCTCTTGGACGCCTTGATCTTGGCCACCAGTTTCTGCACACCAGGTACGTCCCCGTTCTTCACGGCCTGGATCAGCTCCTGCTCGCGCCCCATCGCAGACAGGCGGGAGCGGTGGCAATGCAGAAGGCAGAGACCCTCAGATCCCAGAGGTTTATGAAGCCATGGGAATAAGCCCCTAATTCCTCAGAACACACTTTTATGAAAGATGAAATCCAGAAAGAAAGACGCTTTACAATCCCACAGGGCATAAAAACCAGAAGAAAGAAGTCTTTCTGTTAAGAGCAAAAGTCCCTTTCTGCGTCGGGAGGAGCAGGACCCGGATGGGGTTTGGTTGGAGAACATGCGATCAATTAAAACAAAAAATACTTCAGTGCTTGGGGATGGGCTCCCAGCAGCAACAGGGCTCTGTGAAACAAAGCCAGGCAGCTCGGGGCAGGGTGTCCAGTGCAGTTGGCATTGGGATGCCCTCAGCTTCTCACAGCACTCCAGAAGCCAGAGGTGTCGTGCTTTGCTCCCCTCACCACGCTCTGCTGCAGCTGACGAGTCCCTAATTCTTCCCAAAGGGATTATGGGCTCGTTGCCATCTGGAAGTTATAGATCCTCCCTCTCTGGTGCTCATTAGCCCCTTCGTTTCGGCATTCCTCTTGGTGACGGCACTGCAGCCACGCTGGGGAGCCCCGTGTGCGGCTGAGCCCCGGCGCGGCAGCCCAGGACCTGCGGAGGGAAGATCACAGTCAGCCCTCAAAGGCCATTTACCTCCCGGCTCCGTCGCGACAGCTCTTGTATCCATGCCGAAGAACGAATACTTTGACTATATTTAGTCCTGGAGGGACTTGGCTCATCCTTATGTTAAGCAGAGAAGGAAGAACCTGCAGAGGAAACCCCCTGGGGGTGCTGCCCTGGGAGCAGGACAGGGACACAGCTCCTTCCCTGTCCCCCTGGGGCCACACACACCATCTCCTCCCTAAAGACAGCACACAGGGCTTAGGGTACAGAATGTTTCCCCCTCTCCTTTCCCAGTGGCAGCACCTAAGAGATGGAGCTAGGGAGGCTTAGCCAAAGTCCTCTGCAGCCCATGGGAGTGGGTCAGCCTGTCTCACGCTCTTCTTCTGCTGTGCAAGGATAAGCCCTTACCCTCCAAATTACCTGTAAAGCCCTGGGAGCCAAGGCACTCTTTTATTAGTTCAGGAGCTCTCTCTGGCCTCAGTGAGGAGCTGGGTGTAATTCAGCAGCACAACTGTGCTCAGGAGGATAGGATCAAGTCCCTATCCTGGCCGGCCAGGGTACGCTGGACAGGACACAGGGTTCTGCAGCAGCAGTTCACACGTCCCAACCTGCGCTCCCACTCTGCGTCCAGGCTGCCCAAACTGAGTGGCAAGAAAATCCCTCCTGGTTCAGAGCCATGCATCTGGCAGGCTGCTCTGACACTGGGGAGGAGCGTGCGTGAAGGAGAGCAGGGAGCACACACTGTGCCAGCTGCAAGGCCATCTCCAGATCACCCCACAACTCCCCTGTGCCAATCCAGGTCAGAACCAGCTCCAGTTCCCCCAGCCATAGCTCAGTGCCGTCTCCCTTCCCAGAGCGCTCGCCCTCAGCCGTTTATATAATAGAGGGTGTCGCTTCCTCTGAGCAATCGAGGTCACTGTTTTGAGGATGGAGATCCCAGGAGAGAGAAGGCAACAGTGGGGAGAGAGGTCCTGTCCAGGTGAGGGCAAAACCAGAAGGGGTATCCCATGGCAGCAGCCCACCCACAGTACAGCTGGACACTGCAGCTGCCCACAAACACAGACACCCCTCTGTGGGCACCCCGTGTTTCCAGCGCTCCCCAGGGTGCAGTAGTACACAGGGCAGATGAAGAAACGATGCTACAGTCCCATCTTAGCTTCTAGGGCATGTGGGTGTGCAATTCCCAAACCAGGCTGGGTGGATGTCCCCCCATCCACAGCACCTTCAGCTGATAAGCCCCTCGGTACTGGGGCTGGTACCCCCGAGGTCAGCTGTCACCTCCCCTGGTCCTGGGGCACCTGCACCAGCTTATCTTCGTTACAACAAAGTTTCAGCCACTTGACTCAGACTAACCTCTTGCTGCAAGCAAATCCCCTCCCGAAACCTCCTGTGTTGCACCGTCTTTCAAACTATTTCATTTAACCCTATGCGCTACAACCAACTCTCACCTCAAGAGCGCTCACAAGAAGCGAGTGTGAGGGCGCTGAAACTATTTACTCTTCATTTAAAAAGTCTGCACAGTCTCACTTGGAAAACAGCCCCGTGCTGCTGCCTACGGCTCCCGGAGCACGCGAGGCTCAGCGGGTAACTCGGAGGTACCGAGAGCTGCGAATGCTCAGTCTCCACCTCTTCAACCTCTCCAGAGAGGTGCAGCGAAGGTACAACTCAAGAAACACACAAAGCTGGAAAAGCAACAGCAAACAATCCCTCCCACACGAGCAGAGCTGAGCCTCCAGCCCAGGAATCCAGCTGGAGAACGAAAGTATCCCAAACATTCCCGCAGCCAACGGCAGCGCCGGGAAAAAAAGGAGGGAGAGGAGGGGAAAAACCCCCAAAACAAACCCAAACCAGTTACGTAAATGGCGGAGAAAAGATGCGAGGGAGCTGTAGGCACTGACCCGAGTCTCGAGGGGCGGCGGGGGCACCCCGCCTCACCCGGGAGGCCCCCGGGACCCCCGCTCCGGGCGCGGCCGGGCGGGCAGCGAGGGGGGCACCGGCCACGCCTCCACCTCCCCCCGCCCCAAGACCCCCAGGCGGGGCGGCTCCTTCCTCCAGGGGGGCTCGGGGGGGATTTCTGCCCCCGCCGAGACGAGTCGCTGAGTCGCTCCGTCGCTCCTGCGAGCGGCCCGAGCCCGGCGGGCCCCGCCGTCCCGGTCCCACTCACCTGGCGGCGCTCCCCGCCCGCCGCACCGGGGCGAACCGAACCGCGCCGGGGCGAACCGAGCGCCCCGCACCGCGCCCGACCGAGCCGTGCGGCGCCGCTCCGAGAAGTGCTGAGCCGAGCTCAGCTCAGCCCGGCAGCAACTTCCCGAGCCGCGCGGGGCGGGAGCGGGGCCGGTACCGGAGCAGAGCGGCGGGTCCCGGCTCGCAGGCGGCGCAGAGCTCGGCAAAGTCCCGCTCGGGCCGGCCCCGTCCCGGCAGGAAATCCCTCCCCGGCCCGGCCTGATTGGAAAAGCCCGGCGGGTTGTGCGGCGGGGCCGGGCCGGGGCGGCTGTCACTCACCGTGATGCGGCGGCGGAGCGGGGCAGGGGCCGGGCCGCCCATCCCGCCGCACCGGCACCGCTCCGCCCCCGGCCCGGGGTGCCCGGGGCTCCCGAGCGAGCGGCTCGCTTTGAACAAGGTCCGGCTGGAGACACAACGCCGCCCGGGACCGGGGGAGGGACCGGCGTGGTACGGGACCGACCCGGTGCTCCGGGACCGACTCGGTGGGCGATCCTTCACCTTCGGACCGGGACCAGTCCGGTGGAAGGTTCCCCACTGTCGATCCAGGACCGACCCAGTGGTTCGGGTCCTGCTCCGTTGGGCAGTCCTCGATCCAGGACCGACCCGGTGGTCTGGGACTTGCATGCTACGGGATCGATCCTGTGAGTGATCCCCCGTGCTTGACCCGGGATTGGTCTGGTGCTACAGGACTGGCCTCGGAGAGAGGAGCCCCCATCATCGATCCAGGAACGACATGGTGGTCTGGGAACCAGCCCCGGGGACCAATCCCCCACCTTCAGCTACACTCTGACCTCATCAGCCCTTTGCTCCCTCCCCACCCAACCCCCTGGGTAGTGGGGCTGCACAAAGCCACGGATAGCACCCATGGGACCAAAATCCACTGACGCCCAGCTGCCCAAACCCAAATTAATCCTATCCTCATAATGCACTAAAACCATCAAAAATCACCCATTTCTGCCAATCTTCAACAGAAACAGCAAAGCAAAGTGCTCCCCTGAGCACAGTTCTTTTAAAACAAGAGGTTGCCTAATAAAGCTGGACAGTTTTTGTTGCATGATACCACTGGATTATCATCAACTAATCAGATTAAAAACACACGGAGGCTTTGGTTTTATTCACTAAGTACCCAGCCTCCAGCTTCCTGGGGGAGTTGCAATGATCCTGTACCTCCTTGAACCAGGCCCCGAGACATTTCACCAAATGATGGTTTCATGAGCAATCCCAGTGAGGGGGATCCCTGGCAAGGAGGAGGGACTGACGTTTCAAGACACACCCTGTCTTTTCAGTTCAGGAATAAAGAGATTATTATGCACATCTAATTATAAACGTCAACATTGTACGGCTGCTACGTTGAAGCACGGAGCTCTAAGTAGCCCTGCTAGGAAAGGCTGTGAAGTGAAAGGTCTTGTTATTCCTCCTCTTGAGTTTTGCCAGAGCTTGTAAAGCGCAGTGACATTTATAATAATCCCCTGAATTTATGTAGCACCTTTTGTCCTTTTAAGGATCTTAATTAAGCTTTGCAGCTCCCTGAGCACAGACTAAACCCACTTTGCAAAAGGGGAGCCCAGACCTTGCTTTGTACAAAATGCGTGTCCCGCTTCAGGCAGGGGTAGGACTTTTTCACCCCAGTGACCTCTGGCACACGCTGTTACACCACAGTAACGGCCACACCATGCTGATATTCCCATCTAAAGGTTGTCTCTGCAGCTACACTAGCGTGGATAAACCTGGGTGATTTAAGCTTTAGTTTCTGGTGTCACGCAAGCTTTGGGAATGGAGGGTGCCACTCAAGGGTTTACTAGAAATCAATGATTTCTAGCGCAGCCTTTGAGCATTGAACCACGTATTGGAGCTCCTGACACTGCACTGGAGCCCAGGGCCTTCGCTCTGCGTCCCTGCCTGCAGGCAGCTGAGTGGGAAGGAGCAGGCAGCAAGCCCCCATTTCCTATCCCAGTTTTCCATCGACTCTTGAAGGCTGAACAGCTGGTTGGTGACCCCAGCACAAAGACCTGCCAGGGGCTCCAGCCGTGTCCACCTTGCAGAGTTGACAGACCCACCATGACATTTATTCCCCTGTGTCTGCAGAGCAGGTGCTGAGAGCATCAATTGACTTTCCATTGCAGAAAAACCCCTTTGAAAATTTGCTCCCTTCTCTGTACCATGATGAGATGTTCAGAGTTTAGGGGCGTGTTTGGGGTGGAGACACTCTTGTGGGGCCGTTTCTGCCCTCAGAACCTGCAGAAAGGTGCCCAAGATAACACCAACTTTTGTCCCCCACTTTGGGATCGGGGCCTGGGGGCTCCACGCGGGTCGAGCTGCTCAGCGCGGCGGGCTCCTGCTTTGCAGCTCCTCAGATCGATGTTGCCATCTAGAGGTCCCTGTTACAGTGATCGTCTCTTTGTAAAGTATTAGGGAAAAGGTTGTTTTAGGTTTTCCTTGTTTGTTTTTGGGGTTTGTGTTTTGGTGGGTGTGTGTGGGGGGGTTGTTTGTTTGTTTTTAATATAATGTAACATTTCAAAGCAGCTTTTGTTAACCCATGTATTGGGTGGCTGCTTGATGGCTGCAGCTTATCCTGGGTCATGTCACAGTAGCTGTGCTAACCCCTCCTCTCTACTCTGAGATTATTTTGAGTTGGGTAGAACACTCAAAAGCAATACACTTACTGCCAGGCAGGAAAGCATCCACAAAGGCAGGAGCAGCACCCAGCAGCATCCACAGCAGCTCCATGGCCAGTGCTGGCTCCAGGGGAGGCAGTGACAGACACAGGTCCAAATCTGAGAGTTCAAGACTCCCACTCCCAAATCTCACCCATGAAAGGCAAACTTGGAAGTTCATGGCCATCTCATCCCCCTGAGTGGGGAGGAGGTCTGCAAAGGCCCATACCAGACATCCAAAACATTTAAAGTATGTTATGAACCAGCTGGATGGAAACACACTTCTCCCCTCTCAGCTGTGGCTCAGGCTTCTTCTTTCACTGCTGTTTTTTTTGAAGCAAGCCCAGCTCGACCCAAAGGATTTGCTGCAACCCCAGAGGCTGCATCTCACACCAGGGCAGGGTGAGGCTCAGACTAATGTGGGAACAACAGCAGCTGAATAGCCAGACAGGATTGGTTTCCCTGGATGGGTGTGCAGACACCACTGCCCAGACACTCCTAATTCAGGGTCAGAGCAGGGCTGGGCATGGTACCTGCACACCCACAAGGGCAGCATCACCACGACAGGGAATGTGGCACCACACATCAGCACCATGGGATCTGTCCTGCAGAGAGGAGGGTGCAGGCTGAGGACGAAGCAGAGCACAGAAGAGCCTCTCCGGTACTGAATCAGGCCATGACAGAAAGCAGGTTATTGCTCAAATTTAAAGCCACCCACAGGAGCCTTTCCTGCAACTCCTGACACTGATTCTCACATCACCTGGCTCTCTGAGCACAGACAGGTGCCCCACTGCTGGGCTTCGGTCCTGTCCTTAAGCAGCACAGCGAGTCTCAGTCTCATTCCTCATCCTCAGAAATCATATCCCATTCTCAGCGACCCTTTTTTGCACAGGCATCCATCCCTTCCCACATTACACCCAGGCCAGGCATTTCCCACCCAGCTCAACATTCCACATCGCTGGCAGCAATGTCAAGGGCAAAGCTAGAGCAGGATGGGGGATCTGGACACAAAGGTGCTTACGAAGGCATTTCCTCCATCGCCTCTTATACACCCTCCTGGCAATAGCTGCTGCTGGAAGAAGTCCAAGAAGATAAATTAGGGGATTTGATCAAGAGAGAGACGCAGTGCCCACAAGGAGGAGGAGCAGGATCACAGCTCTCAGAGACCAGGCTCTGGTAGAGAAGAGTTTGGACCAGTTTGGCCCCAGACACCTCCTCCCACCACACCACGTGCAGCACAGCTGCTGCCTGCAGCCTCTGGCTGGCCATTGCCATCAGGAGAGCTTCAGTGCCAGGATACATCCCAAACCCAGGCCAGAACTGGACACAGCTCCATGTGCACGTGCACCATGAAGCTGAACATCAGCCATGGCATGAAATGCAGCAGCGACTGTCCTTAGCAGAGCTGGTGGTACCTGCTGCTGGCAAACAGGTACGTAAACCCACCTGGAGTCAGTTCTCAGGCAGGTAATAAGGCTTTGGAGGTGATTTACGAAGCTCTGCTCAGCTAGTATCTTTTGCAGCAAAGAATTTCCCCCCACAAAAGTGAAATCAGGTAACCAGCCCTCAGCTACGTCATTCCACAGCAGTCCAGCTCTGAGCTCCTTTGAAAAGCAGCTCCACAGCTTCGGCTCGAACACGTGCAAGCCGGGAGGTACAGCCTGCACCAGCCTCTGCCCTGGCACAGCAAACCATACCCACATTCCCTTCCCCTGTATCTGCATGGGAACTCGGGCAGGTGCTGGCACAGGGCTCCCAGCAGCAGCATCCCTCCCACATGCGAATGCCCGGCTCCCTCTGGACTCACCTCTCCCGGCACATGTGTGCTGCTGCTCACACTGTCCTTCCCATCTGCCTTCCTCCTTTTCCTCCTCCTTCAGCTTCCCTGTGCTGACAGCCACTTCTTTCTGGTCTTGTGCCTTTCTTTTCTCTCTGTCTCCCTTGGTTAGTCCCTCACTCAGGAAATTAAAGATAATCCTCCCTTTTTTTGCTGCCGGATTCCCTGTTTAACATTCGCTGTGTGTGCTTGCACTGATTCAAAACGGGATTAGACTTTCTGTTGCTTTGATGTCAGTTGGGCTTTGCACTTAAGGCAGAGGGGGGAAAAGAAAATGTCTGTTAACAAACCTCTTGGATTCCACCCATCCACTTGCACCCATCCTGAAAATGAAGGTCAGACACATTTACCTGCAGAAACAGCCCCCTTCCAGGATCGACATGGGGGGATCAAACCACACTGCAACCTCAGCACTGCAGTCCCTGCACTGGGCGTTATTCTCTGGAAACACCCAAATTTCACCCTGGCTCCATTATCATCCAGCTGCATGGAGGCTGAATGTCTCCCATGAGGAGGGAGGTGTCATTAATCATCAGAAAACCACAACTCGTTGGCTGTCAGTGAATATTGCAACCTCCAGCTGCCACGCAGCAGGAGCGTGTGGGCCACCGGCATCGCTCCAATATATCAGGGCTCAGGGGTCCCCACTGGGAATACACTGAGCTGCTCATTTCTAAGGGAGAAGCAGGTGCTGCAGGATGGCTAAAATGGAAATCCATACCCTGCTCCCTGTGGCGTGACACTTGTGCTACAGCACAGTCCATGACTTTCCAGGGCATTTCCCTCTGCTTCCTTGGGCCTGAGCTTCTCCCTTTGGAGGACAAGGATTTGGGGTTGTTCTCACTGCTGTCCCCTCCAACATCAGCCCAAAGCAGATGGAGAACATTTTCCTCATGTTGCCTGCAAATATTTTGCTTTGCTTCCAAGGCACGGCTCCTCAAGTCCACGATGTCCAAAGTAGTATGTCGCACAATTTGGAGCTGGACCATGATCTCACACCAGAAAAGAGCCTTTTGGAAGGATTCTGCAGACATACAACCAGGGCTGGGATCTCCATTTCCAGGGACTCACAGGTTCTTTCTGCTGCCTGATGCTCCACCTCCATTTCCACCAGAGCTTCACTGCACAGGCAACTTGGTCTCCTCTGGGTAACAGGCAGATCTGGGGGCTGCAGAACTGGAGATATTTGGGTGCAACTGAAACTATCCCATGACCTCCTAGAAGTTGTTTGAAAGAGCAGCTCCATGGATGAAAATGATCCAGCTGTGACTAGAACCCACCTCTCAGCTCTGAGCTCTGTGAGAGGCACAGCCAGTGCCTGCGGAGCAGAAGCGGGGACACACCACAGCTCTCCTGGGATTCTAGCAGCTGTAATATCTGTCACCTGCACCACACCACTGCACTGCAGCCCGACTGGCACCACCACCACGTCGGGCATCCTCCAGGACTGCCCAGGGACTCGGGACCTGCCTCTGCCAAGAGCACAGTGTCTAATCCATTTTACCCGGTGCACACTCACAGACTTGATTAATGTCTGCAATGAGCTCCATCCATCAACAGGGAGTAAAGGAGATTAGCTCTGCAGCACGCCTGCCTTGCGTTGATCCCATTCTCCAGGCCTCCTGATTAATGGTGAGGCCGCCTTATCTGTCAGGCCAGGAAACACAAATATCCGGGTTGCCTGGGGATGAAGGGAAGCTGCAGGTGCCCAGGCTGCAGACAGGGCACTTCTGGCACAGCCACAGCACGCTCTGCTGTCGGGACCATGCTGATCCACTCCTGCTTCCCACACTGCCAGCTCTGCTCCCCATTCCGGTTGGTCCCTCCACTCCCATTGCTCCCTGCCTCTCTGCACCCTCTGTTCCTTCCTCCCAGCCCTGGGAGGCACTGATGCATCCATGCAGGAATGCAATGCTGAAAAACGAAGTCCGGGGCTCCATTTTCCCCTCGACAGTCAGCAGAGAAGATGTCGCTCCTCCCATCCATGGGGGGAATTCGGATGAGCTGATTTGGAGGCCTGGAATAACCCAGGCAAATCCCCTCCTGGGGATGCGGGCGAGGTTGTGTCTGACCAGCGCTGCGGAGAGCAGCCGCTCGGCCGAGCTCTTTCCCAGGAGGACACGCGTGTAAAGTGGATGCAGGGAATTAGCAGTGCCATCTGGATGGGCTCCAGCTCCTGCCCCTGGCTCGCTGCTGATGCTTCATTAACAGCTCCCTCCTTTCAGCTCCTGTCTCCTTGGCTTCTGCTGCGATCAGCTGGGCTGGAGTTTTGTTGTCTTGGGTTTTTTCCAAGTGGAAATTATTTCTCATTTCTTTTAACAATCCGGACACAGGGAAAGAGACAGGAGAGGAAGGAATTTCTAGGAGATGAAAGGGCAGGATTAAGGACACAGCTTTCGCTTTGTTATCCCTCTAGTGTGGCTAAGAAATTCCTTTCAGAAGAAGGCTTTAATTAACTATGTTTTTCTGATGGGAAAAAACCCTGGACCAAGAAACCTAGGTCTGGTTTCTTGGGTCTGCTGACAACCCTGGCTGCAACCTCAGTAGCCCAGGTTTGTACACACACATATGCTCTTATACAAAACTTAGCACAGTATATTTAAATTTGCTTCACAAAGGCACTCACTGTCACCCCAGTCTGAAAAATAAGACATAGAGAAAAAAATCCAGGCGTGAGCAGGCTCCTGTGCCAACAGAAAGAGGATCCAAGTGCACTGAACCACAGAGCTGTGATGGCTCAAGATGTGGGAAGGGGCCTTTGTGTAGAGGAATAACCCAGGGCAGGAGGCAGTAGAAATATCTCTGTTGCCTTCTAGACCAACAGCCCATCTCACGCAGCAGGAAAAATCAGGAGGAGAGGAGAGAAAGAGGCCCAGTGGCAAACTGGGACATTTAGAAAGCATCGCAGTGATGTATCCGCATCCTTTACTGCCGCAAAACCCTTCAGGAACTGAGTCAATCAAAAATAACGTTTGGGGATGATTTTTATCCAGATCAACTCTCTCCAAATATTTTAAGGCAACCAGCAAAACGGTGAACTTCTGCTTGTTTAACCCTTCTCCTGAAACCTGCACTGATTCTGAAAGAAAGCTCCTTGTTCTGTGAGCCTGACCTGCAAAACTGGACATGGTCCCAGGTCTGTCCATCTGCAGCATCACCCCGGTCACCTCCCTGTGCCCCAAACCACTCAGCCTTTCTGCAGCTCAGCTTGCTATGCAGACATGCACATTAAAGACTGGGAACCCACACAGCTTTCTAGACGAAGCCTCACTCCCAGTTTACACAGCAGTAACTCCCGCCATGGAAACACCTCATTGGGTCCCCCCAGGAATCGCCTTTGCCTTTTCCTGAGCCCTGTAAAACAGGGAGCTCACACTGAATCCATGTCTTGCTCCTCTCCCGTCTTTCCAACTAATGAACTCCCAGCTGATAAATGCCGACTGCTGTTGCTGGAACATCTGCCTCTGCTCTCGGTGTTTAACAGCCCAGGAGGCAAACCAGTTTAGCAATTATTGTTTTCATAAGTGAGCATCATTGTACTTTTTCGTTGTCATTTTAAAAGGTTCCCACCTCTTCCAGTGCCCTCTGCCACTGCCTCCAACCCTGGCAGATGCCTCCGTGCCCAGGAGCAGCACAGGGAACATATGGCTGGTTTGCCTGGGGGGAAATAGAGAGGAAAGAAACATCTGGCTGCTCCAGTGACCCAACTGCTGAACTGAGCAGAGCATTTCCTGGGTCCTACAGGTCCAAGTCAGGAGGGTTTCCCATCCCATGCCATTAACATCCCACCACTGTTAACAGCCCACTCCACACAAGACTTCAGTCTCACTTGTGATCTAATTCCTTATTAATTTTGCAGGTTTTGTGCTTCTCCACATCTTCTGCAACCTAAGGATTTCCCAGGACATGCTGTATCAAGTGCTTTACTGGACCTCAGGTAGATTCAATGTGCCACACCTCAAAAATCAGCTACCACTGCTTTCCTCCCCACTGCCCCTGCTCAGAACTAGGCAGCAGGATTGCAGCCTCTGGTTATAAAACACCTTTTTTTTTTTTATTAGGTCTGTCATAAATCCTTGCACTTGGATTTGTAATTTCATGTGACAGCTCTTTCCAGACACCGAATGGAGTTTTATCTCGTCTCCCTGACTTGAACCTCTCAGGATTTTTAGTTTTGCCTCATTTTGGATCTGTAATTTCCATTTCCAAGCTCAACAACATCTTAATTCTCACTGAAAAGAAGGATGGCAGAGCACTCATTTTGGTTGGGCAGACATCTATTCTTGGCCAGCAACCCCCCACATCAATCCTCCTGCTCTGCTTCCTCTTGAGCCCTGTGCACAGTTACCCACAAGCTACAGATCCGAGCCAAAACTTTTTCTCCCCCCAGTTCAGACTCATGAGGAATTCAGGTTACAGCTGCCTCCTCCTTGTGCTAATGCCTGTTCTTGTAGAAGGGAATCAGTGACTAACACCGTATATATACCCTGCAGCATCATTTATCTCCCTGGGGGCTTCTGGCTTTCCTGTCCAACGTCAGGAGCTGCTGCCAGCAGCAGCATCCTTCGACAATGGGATCTGCCCGTTCCACAGAGCACACATCTGCATCCCTGACCTCAGCACATCGGCTGCACACAGCCCTGGAGCCCGCCTGCTTCCCCGTCACAGGGCAAGCCCTGCTTAGCCCCTTGTTATTTTTGGCTGTGCTTTTGTCTCTGCAGTCCTCTAACCTTTAGCAATGAAAACAAAACCACAGAAGGTGCTGCCCTGACCTTTGGCTCGCTGTGGGCAGCCAGGATGGGCAGAGGCTGAAGGCTAAAACCTCAAATTAGCAGCGTGGGACTGGAATGAGCCAGGCCTGACCAGGCAGCTTAGACCTGTCATTTCAAGGGCAGGAACCTGCAGGGAGAGAAGAGGTGGTCATCTGGTTTGAGATAAATGCCCACTTTATGCTAATTAATTAGAAATTCAGGGTGGATAACAGGAGAGTTTAGACGACTCTTTAGCTAAATCATTCCTGTAAAGCCAGGTGTGGCTACTGAGCAGCCAAGAAGGAGAATTCACCTGCTGCCTTCATTAGAGACACTCATGTAACAGAGAAAGCAGAGCTTGGCAGTTGGGAAACCAGGAGTTTGCTCATGGCTCAGTGTTCACTAATATCAGCTCAGGGCAGATCTGGATCACATGGTAGCACTGACCTGAATCGAGTCAGGCACCAAGACACAGCAGCAACTTCTTTCCGACCAGCCAGACCATACCAGCCACGCACGCCTTGATCAGTGACTGCACCTGAGTCACCACTAAGCTACTCCTCCAGCTCCTGGGTTTTCTGTGCTTTGGGTTTTTGAAAACTGAATGATCACATTCAGGACACATCCCTCTGTAAGGATACAAACAGTTGTGCTGGGATAAATAAACATCGCAGGAAGATGAATAAGATGCTGCCTAAGCCAGGGCTGTTGTACAGAGAATTACTGTCAATTTTTGGCCTCAAGCTCAGCATGTAGCTTTAGGGAAATTATTTAACTTTGCCACATGACATTTTCCTTCCCTGTAGGTGAGAAGTAATAGCAAAGATCCACTTTCCAGAATCAAGGGAGGCAAAATGGAACAGTAGTTGGAAACTACTTTACCAATCTTGCCTGGAAAAGAGGGAGACTGATGTGCAGCTGTCAGACAAAGACAGTACTCAGACAGTATGGAGGGTTGATGCACCATGTCTAACACATCCTGAATGTGATCGTCCCTATCCCTAAGGCCACTGCAAGGACAAAACTTCAGCCATTAGGCTATTTGATCAATATAAACACAGACAAAGAGCTAAGCAATAAAAATGCAGAGGCCCATTCAGTGAGTCTGGAGTTGCGAGTAAGGAGAGCAGTGAGTTAGAGGGGAGGATCTGCAATTTGGCTCTTAAAGAAGGCTCCTCTCTCCAGAGTGCAAATCAGAGCAGTGGCCAGGTGCTAAATAAATATTTAGCAAATGAGAAAGTCTCCATTTAATGAGAAATTATTTGGTGAAACCAGCTGGGGAAACGGTTTCAGTAGCGCGGTAACAGAAGCCGGCGCTGCTCTCTGCCCCACGGGATGCTGTGGTTCTGCTCGTGTTGCATAAGTCAGGATCTCCAGCTGGGACAGGCACAGGAAATATAACTCATTACTGAAATGCAAGAGCCTTTCAGGGTTAAACCACTGTTAGACCAGCCAGATTCATTCCCTAGTTGCAGAATTTGCCTAGCAGCAGCTCTGGATGATTATTATCTTTTTTCATAGCAGCGATGTTGCAGACAGGATGGTCTGAGTGTAGTGGTGATGCCAAGTTCGTAGGAAGAAGTAATTTTTCTTTCTTTTATGTTCAACGGCTGAGCTCCATTTCCTCACCTTTATCTACATCGTTAGGCTGTCGAGATGGCAGTTCCCTGCCTAAATGTTAATTACTATATCTCTCTTTTAAGATGTTTTCAAGGGGTTAGTGCCTCAATCTTCCTTGTAATTACACGCAGTGGTTAGTACAACTCATCGGCTATATCCCAAGGTCCCCTGAGAGCTCATCCCTGCTGCAGTTTCCTGCAGATGAGCACTCACAGAACCAGTCCTTCAGAGAGCTGCTGTTCAGCCAGATAATGAGCCGATTACTGTGCCTGCTCCTTCTGCCGACGGCGAGCTCTGCGCACAGACAGGCCGCACATCACCCCTTGCTGCAGTTCATATTCCTCCCATCTCTCTGTCCCTTCAACTTGGCAAAACTCCGTAAAAACAGCCCCTCCCGCGGGGCAAGAACTTCCACAGCTTATTGACAGAGCAAAAAGGGAAAAAATAACCTTCGTCAGAGTCTGAATATAAAAGTGCAGTAATAAAACAGTCACATAGCCATGGCAAATCTCAGATGCTGAGCACGGCTTTGACATGTCAGACGTGACACGTGTGCACCAGGGAGGGAGCTGCTGTGGTTTGTTATGCCTCTACAGCTGAGAAGAAGGAACTACAGCTTCCTCGTGTGTGAAGCGTTTCTAAGTGCACAGCAATAGTTGACATTGCAAATTAAAATTAAAGCTGTGCTTTGGAAACTGCTACATTCAAATGTCAGATTCTTTCTTTGAAAGCTGTAAGATAGCTCGTTCCTCTCCAGGGAAAGTTGAGTAGGAGTTTGTCTACACAGGGAAAAATGTTTGGAATAGCAACTGCCTACCAGTTTCCCATGCAAACACTCATAATCCGTACTGCAAGAACGGATTAAGCTAAATTACACAAAGGCACTCACTGCAGAGGACAGCACCCCGTTCACAACACTCCATCACCCCAGTACACAAACCACAGTTTGCTTTGCAGCAGTAACCCAGATAAACTGGGTTTGCAGATAAACACTGACATTCACCCAGGCTATGAAGGAAGAAGAGACCTTTGAGAAAATATTAAGAGACTGAAAAACACCACTTTTTTGCAATCTGTGCACACACAAACCTGAGACAGCACAGACACCTGCCAGGGTAAAAAATTCATGGGCAAATCACTGACTAAGGCAACTCCAGAGACTCAACAAAAACTTTTACAGCACAGCAGACAAATTGGCCCCAGACTGTCTCTGATTCCTAAGAGCTACAATTCCTGGGCGAAGTGTGCTCCAGGTTTCTGCTGGTCCACTAGAGGACAACCTAATAATGATGAACTCCTTTGGGTTACACAGAAAATGGCCCATACTGAAAATGCTGCTGCCAAATCTGGCTGACAAACCTTGCTGTGATCATTGCTGTGTGTGTGCTTGGTCTGGTTTTTACTGGTACAGATTGATTCTGGTCTTAAATGATAGACTTACGAAGCTCAAAAAAAATGCCTCCTACATTTGATGTCAGCCTTTGCAACTACAGAGATAAAGACAGAAACAAGGGACTTTTCCAGACAGACAGTTGTAGTTTTTATAAAGCAAATCCAATCCCCTACACTGTGCTCTGCAGCAGAAAGAAACCTCCCTGTTGCTGATGGTTTTCTCACAGATTTCTAACATGATATTATGCTTTTACAGTGCAGAAAATGTTCTGAGGTACAGAACGATCTGTTTGCCCCAGTACCATGTGATTTATCAAGCTATAATGAAGGAACTCCTCTCATGTATAAACAGTGGGCAGGAAGCACAACAAAGTCATCAGCTCAAAGCCACAGAAAAGAACAGGTTACCTCTTTGGCAAGGCAAGGAAAAAGAACAAAATAGCTTCTCAAAACCCAAGGGGGCTCTTGTCTAGTACTTTTAAGGCAAATAGAAGACAAATAAAATCTGAGCTAGCAATAGAGCTGATTTCTGGAGCTAGGAAGAAATAAGCTGTGGCCAGAAGTGGAACAGCAAAAAACAGCAGAGAACTAATTACAAATGAAGCATCTCAGGTTGGAATCGAAGTTACAGGGGTCAGAGGGTCAAAGCAACAGAGTATTCAGTGGGTAATTTGGTGCCTGTGACTCGGGGATGAGAAGTGCATGTGTCTACAAGAGAGAAAGATAGACACTGAAGGCAGATCAGAGCTACTTAGAAGGCAAAAATCTGATACTCCTATAGACACAGCGAGCACGGGCTGGCTGTAGTTGGGAAGGTGCAGGTCCCCGCCTTCCCCTCGGGGCTGTGATGGGAGTGGGCTCTGCGCAGCCCCCGCGTCGGCCCCCTCCCGCTCCCCGCCCGGCCCCGCTCCGCACCCGCGTTCCCTCCCACCGACGGCGGCGAGGGATGCTCCCAGCCGGCGTGTCTGCCGGAGTCAGCTGCTCCTTGATGTCAGAACCTGCTCCGGGCTCGGCGGGGCGGCAGCGGGGAGCGGAACGGAGCTCAGCCGAGCCGCAGTCCCCGCTCGCCGGCTGCGGGAGCGCCCCTGCCTCCCGCGCCCTGTCCGGCCCGGCGGGGAAAGCCCGTCCCATCCCACCGCGCACCCGCCTAGGGAGCTTGCCCAACTTTCTTTCTCCGTCCCGGGACTCGCTGCCATGGCCCCCGCCAACTCCTCCCGCAACTTCTCCGCGCCGGAGGCTCGGAACGGCTCAGGTGAGAGCGGGGGCTGCGCGGGGCTGGGGGCCGCTGGGGGTGATGNAGGGACCCCCCGCACGCCCCCCGGGCCGAGTTCAGCACCCGGGGGCGGACAGCTCCGGGCGGGACGGGCTGACCCCTCCAGGGGTGCGGCAGCGGCACCGGACCCATCCCGGCACCGCCGCTGGCCCCGGCGGCTCGGAGCCAGCCGCTACCTGTTGGCTGTCAGGCGGCAGCAACTCCAGCAGCCCTCCCGTCCTGGCTGCTGAGAAGGGATGAACCGGCCCGGCTGGACAGGGAGGGAGCAAAGCACGGAGAACGTGAGGTGCCGCTGGAGAGGGAAGCAGAGATCTTCACAAGTCTCCCGTTTTCTCCATGCTACCCTGTTCCCAAATCAATTGTTTATGGTCAAATAAATCAGTTCTTGATGGTGCAAGTTGAAACTCTTCAAGGGAAGGTGGTTTATACGTGATTTTTGATTCTCTCTGCACCAGCACATCCTTTAGAGACCAAAAGTGTGCCTGAGCTGCTTCCTTCTGAAATGCAGTGAAGATGTAGTCTCTTATGTATCTGGGTATGGCTGAGAACAATCACCACCTTAGAGAAAAAAAAATTTAGCCCAATCCTCATTCAGTTCACATAGTTCAGTCCCCTTTGAGACTTCTAGAAAGGGTATCAGAGCAGACACAGATCTACCAATCAATGCCTGAAGTGGCTGTTTCGATAAAGTGTATTCACCAGGATGTGCACAGAAGCAGGATGGGAAATTCAGATTCAATGATATCTCAGGATGAAAGAGGCTTTACAAAAGAGATAACTTTTGAGTATCTGATGGATGTGCTCTTCTGACTCCAGCCTATAAAACACACATGAGCTACAGCTTCACACTAGCTTGCAGCTAATAATGCTTGAAGGTCCACCTTGTACAGACACCAACAGCAGGACTGTGCTACAGCACTGCACAGACCACTTTTCCCAGGAAGCCTTTGGGCTTGCACACATTGTGCTTTAAGGCCAGCTGAGCTCATTCCAAATGTTACAGAATCACCAGGAGCACTGTATTGATTATACTGCAGGAAAAGGACATTTTGTCCCAATTTTCAGCTAACCAAGTGGCAGTTATGTTTCATCACTCATACAATCCATTCCCACCACATTCATAACAAAATCTGCAGTTAAAAGAAAGGAGACCAGAACTCACAACAGCTACATTCAGAACAGCAGGACCAGAGTCATCATCCTCCAGTTTCTAGTCTGCCCTCTTCCAGCATTAAGGTGTGAGATCTGTTTGGATGCTCGAGGGATGCACAGGTTGGATGCTGGAGAGTATCAGGTTTCAATAGGGCACTAACAGCTCTACGTTATGTACTAGAAACCACGTAACAGGGGATATTTCCTTGTATTAATGAGTTACCAGGAGGTACGGGAACCATTTAAACCCCGCAAAACAGCCTGGAGAGGCTTTTTTTGTATTATCAGCCAAGCTTGGCTTCCACCTTCAGGCCCCTGCCAGCCCTCCTGTACATCATTGGCTGCTTTCTGACATTGGCAGGGAGGCTTCCCAATAAAATGGTGCAGCAACTGCTCTACGGGGTTCTGGCCTTGGCCTTGCTTATGCCTAAGCTGGCTGCTTCCCAGTGCCAGAAGGACTGAGCCAGTGGCAACTCATCATGGACCACTCGTAAAAGCACTGAAATACCACACACAGCTGACACAGCACACGCTTTTCCAGCCACAGGCCAACAGTGTAGTCCCAGCTATCTTGCCAGTTCAGACAAACTTCTCTGTCACACCAAAGTAAATGTGGAGAAGCTGGTACTCAAGAATTCCAGAGGTCAAAGGCAGCAAATATCACCTCAAAGAAACACTGCTTGGACAAAGACTACACCTACAAGTATCTGTTATTTCACTTAATCTTATTTTCAAGATTTCCTCAGGTTCTCTTGGAGGAGACTTGCCCACTTCTGCTGCTGAGGAGGCGGAACAGTTCAGTGACTGAAAGCATTTCCAATTAACACACTTTGAGTCATCTGCAATTCAATGCAGCCTAAGCTGAGGGGCTGTCATGCATGTCCTTGTAACAGCCACATAAATAACTCACACAAAGCCCACCAGGCCCCATAGGAGATGAGTAGTGAGATGAAATGAGATTTGCCTCAGCTGAGAAGGGCGATCTCAGACTCCACCACACAGTACACATGGGAGCCCAGCAGAACAGAGGGCACCACCATCACTGCCTTTGACACCACCTTCTGTGCCGAGGAGCTTGGGGTTTCAAAATGTGGTTTTACACCCAGATTAGGGACAAGGCAAATGTGAATTTGGTTACTTTCGGGCCTTCCACCCCAAAGAGCAACAGTCAGCCATCAGTGCTGTGTGTTATCAGCCAAGAATTTTGCCTTGGAAATTCACCTACAACCAGAACTCTGAGACAGCAGTTTTAAGCTTTTTTTTTCCTTGCAGAATTAGGACATTCCCTAGGGAAGGGCCACTCTGAAACATACTCCAAAATCCCTGTTGGGCCACGCACCTGGATTTCTTTCTAGGGAAGAAACTAGAGAAAGGGAGAGAGGCAGAGAAGAAAGGTGGAAAGGAGAGTCTGGTTTGGCCCAACTCTGACAACAGACTTGGGACTGAGCCAGGGTACAGTCCCAGATCTCACAACACAGACAAGCATTAGCTGTCTGCCTGCACAGTCAGTGAACTCCATGTCTCATCCTATACAATAGATAAACTACCCAACAGATGAGCTGACACTTTCTGACAACAGCTTGAGCATTGACTTTATCCAGATTTTGGCACCCACAGAGAGGCTTTACTTCTCCAATGTGTGAAGCACCAGCTGCCTCATCCTCTCCCCTCAAAAAATGGCTCAAAACCCAGCACTCCCTGCAATAGAAGTTACTGTTAACTCTGTCAGACACTGGTGAGTACAAAGGCATGCCAGCCTGATATAAATCTCCCCAAAAAGGCAGGGGAGTTTCAGAGCAGGACAGAAGCTGAGGAAAGATGCTTACATGTGGCCAGATTTAGGTGGTGTGCTGCATGTGCTGAGTGGCATAGAAAGTGTCAAATCCCCATCTAAGCCTCACCAAATTCTCCAAAGAGTATTAAAAATCATTCCAAGCTACATCTTTGATGGGGATGGGTCCAGCTGTAGGACAGGGCAAGCACACAGAGTTGTAAAGAGGGTGCCTGTGGGTTGCACTCACTGCTTTGGTTTGTTTGGCAGCAGCAGAGAAGCCAGCACCATACACCAACGTGATCATGCCCAGTCTCTTCAGCATCATCTGCTTCCTGGGCATTGTGGGGAACCTCATTGTCATCTACACTATTGTTAAGAAGAAGAAGCTGAGGTGCAAACAGACCGTGCCCGACATTTTCATCTTCAACCTCTCCATTGTGGACCTCCTCTTCCTCTTGGGCATGCCATTCCTCATCCACCAGCTCCTAGGCAATGGCTCATGGTACTTTGGAGCTCCCCTGTGCACTATCATCACTGCCCTGGACACGAACAGCCAGATCACCAGCACCAACATCCTCACAGTGATGACACTGGACCGTTACCTGGCAACTGTTTACCCCCTAAAATCTACCTATGTCCGGACCCCGTGTGTGGCAGCTCTAGTTATCTGCTTGGTGTGGCTCCTGTCCTTCCTGACCATCATTCCCGTGTGGATGTACGCAGGTCTTATGCCTCTGGAGGATGGGACTGTCCGCTGTGCCCTCTTGCTTCCCAACCCAGAGACTGATATCTACTGGTTCACGCTCTATCAGTTCATGCTGGCATTTGCTGTGCCCTTGCTCATCATCTGTGTGGTGTATTTTAAGATCCTCCAGCACATGGCCACCACCGTGGTCCCACTGCCCCAAAGGAGTCTCCGGGTACGTACGAAGAAGGTGACCCGCATGGCAGTTGCCATCTGTTCTGCCTTTTTTATTTGCTGGGCTCCCTTCTACATCCTCCAGCTGGTTCACCTTGGCATTGACACGCCATCCATGGCCTTCTTTTATGCCTACAACTTTGCCATTAGCTTGGGCTACGCCAACAGTTGCCTCAACCCCTTCCTCTACATTGCCCTCAGCGAGACCTTCAAGCGCCAGTTCTTGGTGGCCATCCGCCCTGCAAAAGAGCCCTGTCGCAACAGCAGCTCTGCCAACAACAACAGCATGACAGAGGCCAGCGTGTGTCTGAAACTGGCACCAGAATCCACCCAGCAGACTCAGTTTCTGGAGGACTTTTCCCCGCGGTCACGGCCGGTGACGGTGGCTGTTCACTAGGGCACTCTGAAGCGCCCACAGCACAAAGACTTCAGGTCTGTGGGTGGATGGAGAAGCAGCAGCTTCAGGCAGCTCTTGGAGAAGCACATGGACTACAAATTTCCACCTCCAGGAGTCCACATGTCTCCCTTTCTCACTGTAGGGCTCTGCTCCTACACTGCCCCCAGCCTATAAGATGCTGTGTACTGCAGCTTCTTTCCACTGTTCATGGGAGGACTCTGTCACCACTGGGCCCCCAAAGAGGATGAATGGAAAAGAGATAAAGGACAAAGAGGATTTCTAAGGGGAATATTCACCCTGGAAGAGTAAAACCCCTATCAACAGTGCCCAATGATGCCTCTTGGCCCGACTGGGGTTCCTAAGCAGCTTGTCGATAGAGCTTCTTCATTCAAAACCTTAGCCTTTGAATCACAATGTCATATATTTATAAGAAATCTGCAAACTTTGATGGCTGTGCTGATATCCCAGAAGCACACAGCAGAGAAACATCTTGAAGCCAGAAGTCTCACCCAGACTTGGCCTTTCAGTCCAGTTCTGTCTGCCTCCAGTGGGCTGTATCGTTTGGCAAGCAAGACACTTTCAAGAATCGGTTCATTTTGATGCTAATCCTAAATATTTCAAGCAAAATCAGGCAGATAATAATCACACTGCTTCAAGGGACTGTGAAAAATTCTCAAAACTACTGCTGCTAACACCAGCTTTGTGGCTTTTCGTGCCAGTGAACAGATTTTCACAGTGCTAGTTCCTCATGCTGCTCTTGTGCCTCACAGTCTGCATGGCCTTTAGGGAACCCCAGGCAGAAGGTTTTAAATGGGACTAAAAAACACAATGTGCAGAGACCTGCGGAGCGAGGAGCTGTGAAAGAGCAGCTCAGGGAGAGCAGAGTTGCTTATGCAGCTTCCTCAAAATAACAAATGCTTTACACAAAATTAAGAGAGGGAAAATTAAATGTCTGTGTGTTGTATATGCAGCTTTAACAGTCGGAGGTTAGGAAATAACTTTGCTCATTATAAAGACTGGAGAAAAGACAGCACAGATCAGCTAAAAGCAGGGATTACACCAACAGCCTGTGCCGGGCTCCACGGGGACACACATTGTTCAACACTTTGTCAAACATGGAGGAACTGGTTACTGTAGATGGATTTACTATAAGGAATTAAAAACATCAAACAGTTCAAAGGAATTTATTACCATGCTTATGGTCTCACGGCAGCAACCACCCACGATACACCCAGAACAGAAATTCACCCTTACATAGCCACACAGCAGAACTGTGTCACCTGCACAGGATTTTCTAAACCAGGCAGGCACTTACAGGTGCACCCAATGCACACACATCGCACTTGCAGGTATTTAAAAGTACAGCCAATATTTCAGCCTACACCCTGTAGAGAACACACAGCCATTCACTCACCTCTGGAGATCAAAGCAGGCAGGTGTGCAACACCAGCACCTTTGGCATCATCAGATGCAGCACATTGCTTTTTGATTCCCTGAACAAACCTCGGAACACAGTCTCTGTGTATTTTCACCCCAGGTTCTATCAGCCTGCACCCGCCGCAGCAGCACATCCACACTGTGACCAACAGTACCTCGTTGGTTTTTTCGCCCACATTTCCCTGGGCAATAAAACCAGACACATGAGGAACTTTCAAGCTTTATGACCTGAAAATCCTTCCCCTTTTTAACTGCCAGGAATTTTCACCTGCTTTTTTTCCGTGGAGCTGCTTTGCTCTTTGGTCAGTGCTCTCCCTGAAGGGCTCCGGGGCAAAGGTTGAGGAAGATGTGGGCTGTGCCAGCCAGGCCTGCCCTCAGGACAAGAGAAGCTATTGTGTTACCTTTCTCCCATAAGGAAGTGAAGGGAAGAACTGGCACACTTTGCTGGGAAAGGAGGTGGTAAACACTGGGTGGGTTTTTTTCCTCTAATGCCAGTCATAAGGAAAGTATGAGTGAAAACAGACTGAATTACTGGGAATCTCCGAGAGCAGCACGTTGAAGATATTATCTTATTCACACAGTAAAGGTGTTTATGGTTGAACTAGTCTGTTCCCATCTGAAGTGAGTCAGTGTGACCTGGTGCGGCAAAGCCACGTGCTAAAAACCACAGGGGCACCATGGGCTAACCAAGAAGGGAGGCCAGCACCTGGTGCAGCACTCAACAGGGTGTTGTGGGGTAAACCTTTTCCAGATCTCATCACACTGAAGTCAACACACAGTATACAGGCACCTTTCCAAGCTGAAGTCCTTTTAGATATCATTATGTGAGGTAGAAAGCTGTGCCAGAGAAACCTGGTCCCAACACCAGGGACAAGGCTCCCCATTTAGCCAGTGCCCCACTGGAGACACCTGCCCCTTCCTTCCACCCTGCAAATGCTCATGGTTTACATTCCCTCATGTTCCTCCTCTGCCTGTCCCCAAGGTGTTTCCTAGTCCAAACATCTGAATACTGGCTGTGGGGTCCTTTCCCTTTCCCTGTACATCCATAAAAGCTGTGACAAACACGCCTCAGGAAGCCCTGTGGATGAGGTAGGGAAGAGAGGTACAGACAGGAAGCAAACTAGCAAAGAACACAGCCAGCACATAGCTTTTTGTCAGCTTCCCAAAATCACCCCAAAGCACAGGGCAAGAGCCTCTCCTTTGAAGGCAAACCTTTTGATCAAACACCTGCACAAGTGTCACCCTACCTAGGGGGTAAGGTAAGGCCTTGCAGTAGCTAAACAGTCTCTGTGCACCTCGGTGTGACCTTCTCCAAACATCCTACCCCTCCTCCAAATTTTTCAGAGCTGCCTTTGTTTAAGTCAGTGTCCATCGATGTTCTGGTTTGTGTTCAGCTTTACCTCTTTGTCTCTCTGCAATTTGTATTTGTTATGTGACCCCCCACCCCGTCTCAGTGCCTTGGTTACCAATGGCAGAGCCTGAATAAAAGGCACGGCTAAGCAGGGAAGGACCCAGCTACTCACACAGGAATAGGCAGCCCCAAGTGCTGCGAGGTCCATCTGAGAGGCACTGTGAGAAGGGCAGAGAGATAGGGCAGTGCATTTCCCGGCAGTCCTGCTTCCCATTCACAGCACATTGTCTCTCTTGTTTGAGAGAAACCCAGCTAAATAACCTCCCAAAACAAAGGGTGACAGAAAAACTGTTCCATCTAGTTGTTCACATCAACAGCCCGCTAAGCTCCTTGAGACGAATTTCCCTCACTCTCTCTGCCAGCTCTTATCCCGTATGTTCACGAGCTGCCTTGTCAGACAGCGGGGAGACAGATGGGTTCACTCTCCACCCCCTCCTCTTCCCCTCCTTGTCCTCAGAGGTGCGACTGAAGCCACATGTCACAGCCCTGCTCTTGATAAACTCCCACAAAGGGGCAGATGGTCCAGTTACTTTTACTCCTACTTTCCCAGCTTGTGACAGAGCCCACCTTGGCTGGTCATGTCAGGATTCAGTCCCCAGCTCACCCTTCTCAGTTACCTCTTTTCAATTATTCACATCCCTATATCCACACAGGCAGTAAAATAAACCCCTGCCTTCCCCCCAGTCACAGCTCTGCCGAGCCAGTCCTAACAGCAAGCTGGAGCTGAGGTCCCCAGAGCCCAGCTGGGCAGTGAGCTGGTGACATCCTTCCCCGGACACCTTCCTCCACCTGAAGTCTCTGCACAGCTAAACCTGCCTGGTAGAAAACCGCAGCCGTGATGGAGCACAACGCTGGAGGCTGCAGGGTGGGGAGGAGGGAAAGGTGGGGTGACTCACTGGCCCCTGGGACACAGCCAGAACCTGACTAATCCTGTTTCTTCAATCCTCCTGGGCTGCTAATTGGATGCATTTCATTCAACAGACTCGGAGGAGCCACGTGGCAGGTACGGATACGCTCCCAGCCCACTCCTCCTGATTCCTCCTGCCGGAACGACACAGCAATGCCCTTCCCTGCTCATCTCCCATTAGCAAAGCCCACAGACAAATCCCCCCACACCTGCAGCCCCTCCACTCGCTCTGTCACTGGTGAGGGAGTGGGCAGCACACAGGAAGGACACCAACAGCAGAGAAGTAAAGAGGGGGGAATGTCTCGTCTACAGCCCCGAATTCCCAGTGGAGGGCTCCTCTAGCAGATGGGGGCCCTTCAGATTCTCCAGAAGATGGATTTTGAAGCTGGATTTACAGGGCACTATCTGAACAGGGAGCTCACTGCACCACTGGAGGGAAATCCTTTGCTAAACGATGTAGACGATGGTTGAGGGAGGGCATGGGAGAGGATACCAGCTCTTAGAGCCTTTGTGCCCTATCCATATGCCATTTGGGAAACAGCTCCTATTATCATACAGGATAGAATAATAATTTCTCTCATAGCATCTTTTGACCAATGGAAATCACCACTGGCTGTGGAAATCACCACTCCTGATCTCCCAGTCTGGCTCATACGAGAGCAGCAGCACTGGCTTCTCCTGAAGGGTGGAACTGGGCTTCAACAACTGTAAAGTTACACTTGAGAAGTGGCTTATTTCAATGTGAGGCATGATAGGGCACTGAGTGGTGCTTTCATAGGCACTTCTGAATATGCTGAGGGCAAGCAGGTTAGAAAAATCCATCAGGATTCTCACCTCAGGACCTTTCACCATCTCTAAATGCTGCTGGAGTAAGGTCCACACCCCCTTGGGGTCCACACTTTACGTGAAGCCCTCCTTCGCTCCTCCAAAGCCAAGTCACTACATCAGCCGTGCTCTCTCCAACCACAGCCCTGTCCTACAGGTCCACACAGGGTTAGTTCTCTGGAAATGAGTGCCAGGTTCTGCCCATCACACCAGCGTGAGTCTGAGTTCACACCACAGCAATGAGTAGGTTTTTAGAACAGCAGGGAGCAGACTACCCCAGGTACTGACTGCATCATCATCCAGCACTGCATGAGAACAGGAGATCCACAGGGTCTGACTCCACAGAATTGCCTCTGGGGCAATGATTTTTCCAAGCTTCAGTTAAACAGCGACATGCTCAAGTTTTGGTTTAAGCTTTAAACATTATTTCTTCCACTTAAAACTAAGTTAACGGATGAGTCAGCCTTTCCCTCCAACCTCTGCTCTTCTGTCCCCTGCAGGTTTCCACTTGCAGGGTAGACAGCCCAGGAGTCAGTGACATCATTTTAATTATCCTGCTGTTTAGCTACTATTAAGCTGCCTTTGCTAAGTCCGAAAGGGCTCTTACGATTATCTTCCTACACATGGTGCTGGAAGCACAGCTTGGCAACACCAAGCTGCCGTGCCCTGCTCCACCAGTCACTTCAGAGGAGAGGGTAGAGCTCTCCTTAAACAGCCACAGCAAGGATTATTCCTGCCTTATCCAGGAGCAGGACTTCTCACACCCACATCCCGCTCCAGGATGAGATCCTCTTCCTTTTCTCCCATGGGGCTTGACCACAGAAAGCCAAGCACTAACATTTTTGCATACATTTTGGCATAGAGGGATAGGAATAAGTGCAGTGATGAAAACAGTGAGTGAAGTTATCACTGGTGAGAGATTCTAAAAGCTTGTATCGACTTATTTCCTTAAGAGTTCCTGGTTCTCGGAGGTGGCACCTTCTCCAGAAGCCAGGCCCTTCCCACCAAGAAACTGAAACAGGTTGTGAAAGGAGCAGACTGTTCAGATCAGGCTCTGTCCTCCTTCCTGCCTGCTCATAAATTAAGACTTTGGATATTAACTTACACAAAGCATTTTTGGGCTTTAATTCCACGCCCCTCCTCCCCCCGCATTCTTTTGGGTTCTTTAAAGGTCAAGTCATTACAACCTCCTAGATTCTAACTTAGACGCCTTCAAGTGCTCAGAACACGTACATTTGTCATGTTTTCAACAGAGAAACCACTTGAGAAGAAAAACAAAATGGTAAAATGTCACCTCTTGGTGTGAGAACAAGTTGCCCGTCCTTCGCTATCATTCAAATCCAGATCCTTTGCCTCAGCCAAACGCTGCCACTGAAGAAAGCACACAAACATTCGCTCCCAGGCTGAGACAGGCTGTGCCAAGCCACAGCCCTCGGTCAGTGCTGGGGGCTCAGGTCTAAGAACAAACACTGGCAGCTCAATGAGAAGGGGCTCATTTGCTGGAATTAATATTCAGCCTTTCTGCAGCATGGGAAACATTGATTGTTCAGGGAGAAATAAATCATGTGTCTTTCTTGGAGGGGATTTTAATGAGACCTCTCCCCTCTTTTTCTGACTCTCTCAGACACAGGGTAGAAAGAAAAAAGCAAAACAACTTTCCAGCATCTCCCCATCAACCCTGCACCGTAGTAGCCCAATCAGGCTAATTAGGATGTCTCCTGTGTGCTCAGGGAGGCTTTACCCAGCAAATCCAGCCCCCTGTTCATTATATCGCTGCAGCACAGCTAATTACTCCTGGCTTGAGAGGGAAGGGGAGAAGACCAGCTTTGTATGCAGTTGGGAAAAGGGCTGTGCTGAGTACAGTCAGGTCCTGCCTTTCCCTCTGGCCCTAGTAGATCTCCCGGTGCTCTGAGAGGATGGAGGAGGAGGCTGAACTGGGTGGTTACTTCTTAGAAGAACCATCACAAGGAGCTACACACCCTGGAGACTCCTTTGTCTTCAAACTCACCCTCACACCTGGAACAACAGTTAGCCAGGGAATCTGGCCTGAACAGCCAAACACACTCTGGGACCAAACCAACCCTCCAGAGGGGTGTGGGTATCCCTTCCAAGATGGGATGGCACCCTACACATTGCACAGGTACATCCAGGAGGTTAATGCTCATGGGGCAATGGCAGCACTGCACATTCCAGGCCACACAAGGAAACGGGCCAGCGGCACAAGGCACACTCAGACCCCTTTTACTGCTTGGCCACAGGAGGAAATCCAGAGCCTGCTCTCACTCACACCGCTGCTTCCTCCAAAATTAATGGCATGGCATTAGAGAAAAGCCAAGCAAAACAAGGTCTGAACCATGCCAAAAGCTTCTCCTGTGGTTACACAAGAGCAGAGTTTGACATCTTAGGGCTTTAATTTCACCACCAAAAGGAGCTGCTAAGAAGGAAAACTGGCATGTTGCTGTCCTCTAGTTCCCAGAGCCTAAAAATTTCAAATGTTTTATGAGAATTAATGACCCAAAGCTTAGATGAAGGCTGGAGACAGGAAAATAACGAAGGCCATGGCAAGTGTAGGCTGTCATCTCAGATAAAATCTACAGTTCTGCTGAGAAAAGCAACTGCTTGTCTTGACTGTTCTTTAGTACAGGAAAGGAAACCAGGAGAGAGCAGTGGGTGGTTCAAGAAAAGGCAAAGTCACCAGAAACACTTGCCTGCAGCATCACAAGTGACAGACCAAAGCTGCAGCTCTCAGGAGCTGCCACCATCAGGGACCAGGCAGATCAGCTGAGCCTTCATGTGTTAAAGACAGGACATAACCTCCATTTCTCTAATCCCCTCAAATCGCCTCATTGTCCTAATTCTTTAAAATATGGTTATTTCAAAAGCTGCAAAGATCTCAGATACATCTCATGGGCTGGGGGAGAGGGCACAGCAGCGAGAGTGTTGCTTCAGATGAGTACAACACCGGGTAAGTGGCATGCAGCTGATTTACAGAACTGCTCCCAGAAAACAGACTCTTGCAGCAGTAACAAGCTGGGATACATTAGATCTGTCAGCTGTGTTTTCCAGGAGTGTTTAATCTTTTCTTTAAAGAGGAACCATCAATACTAATGAAGCGCAGTTGTGACAGCTCAGTGCAGAAGCCCAAATGTTAAATTCTGTATCAGTTTCATGCGCTGAAGGGACTCAACACTGCTGGAGCACAGGGTCTTCACAGGAATTCTTCAACCCCTTGGCTACTATCTTAGATGTTACAAGTGTGATGATGGAAGGCCTCAAAGCCAACAGGCGGTTTACAAAGTTACCACCCAAGCAGAAGGTCATATTTCAGAACGTTTTCCAGCAGCAAGCTCTGGAGAAATGGGATTTATCAATAGGAACCCTTCACTGCAGCTCCTATGGAAAGAGCCCTGGGATCAATCGCACAAAGACATCTCACCAGCGCTCAGAGTCACACACAAGGAAAACATCCACATCATGTTTCTCCCCTTGCAAGAAGGTGTTGGGTGATGTCCATCAACTCATTCGCAAAGGAAGCTTTGAAGATTTTGGAATCTTCATTTCAGAAGAAGTGACGATCACAGCTGGAGAAAAACTTCTTTATCTCACCCTCCCATCAAATAGAACGGGCTAACTTCTGAGGATATCAACCAAGTCTTAAGCAAATTCCACAGTTCCTTTAATCTGCTCCTTCATCACCTCAATGATGAGCTAGGAAAGGGCTGTGCCACCCAAACTGGTTTTGACCCTGCACAGAGGGAGGGATATGACAGTGGTGAGGGGATAGGAGCTGGGATCTGGTTATGTCCACTGGACAGTTTTCATCAAATAAGTAGAAGCAAGACATCTTTAATGATGTTCAATGACCAAGGGTGATGATACAGGCAGTGGGAGGGTCAGAAATGCACGGAAGCTGTAAGAAGACCAGTCAACACTGTTTGTGCCACTCTGGGAGTGGAAACAGTCAGAAGAAACCAGCAGCACCCATGGGGGGATTGTTTTAAGCTCCAGAAGGAACAATGGCCACTGGAGGCTAAGAGTCAGACAATTTTGGCGCTGAGGGAAGAGTCACCAAAGGGAAATAATATTGTTTTTTTATGAAAAAAGAATCTGTGGGGTGGGTTTGTTCTTTTTAAATATACCACCTCCAGAAGTTAGTTCCTGCTTTCTCCTATGGAGGAAAATAAAGAAAATAAAAAATCAAAGCTGATTCCTATTCTTTCAAGTGTGCTTTGAGAATAGAATTGTTGAGCCAATTGAAGCCAGAGGTGAGTTTTACCAAAATTTATTGCAGTCTTATTTGCCTTGTTAGTAGTTCTTTCAGGACAGTTGATTCTGGCTGCTTATAATACTTCTGCTCACCCGGCACAGGGGTTTCAGCACCTGTCCAGGCTCCCCCTCCCGGGGCATGCCCAGGCCAAGCTGCTGCCAAAACACCCCATAGAGCAAACTAAACCCAAGGAAGCACAAAGCAGCCTCCGGTGTCAGCAAGGGGATGCTGGCAACACACCCATCGAACAGAGCAGTGAAAGGTCATTCCTGAGTCTGTAAGAGCTGCTGGTCTGCAAAGTTTCCACCTCCATTCTCTCCCTAACAGACAAATATTTTAACTGGTCAGAGCAAACCTGGTGAGATTGTACAAAAGTTGGGATGATTTTCAGTCCCAGTCTTAGGAAGGGTCTCTGCCCTTGTACACATCTACCTAAACACAACTGCCAGGCTCTTTTGGGCTAAGCCTGAGCCCATTCCAGCAGCCTGCTGAGCAGATCCACACCTGAGAGAGGGCAGCTGCATCCCCTGAGCATCCATCACTGGCACACACCTGGCTGTGCCTCTGGCTTCGCACAGGTTTGTTTCCTGCAACCATCTTTCAAGGTCAGACTGGGACATTTTTTCCAGCAAAGCTTCCTTTTCTTCTGGGGATTTATTATTGATGTTACTATGGTTCCCATCTTCGGCATAAAAGTAAGCAGCACTGCAGTGTGCAAATTGAGGGAACTTTCCAACTGCAAACTCATAGCACAAGGGGACTCTGGCTCTTTTCATACCTTGTTGTTATTTATTACATTTGTGTGGAGGGACAAGTTCTCATTGTGCTACAGAGCCCTCAAATCATCAGCACTTAAAACACACCAGTCAATAAACCTTTTTTAATTTAAAAGCTGAATGAACGACTTGCACAGCTTTTGTCCGTGATACAAAACCTGCTTTAAAAGTTAACTTCCAAATTTGATTTTCTATGAAGTCAGAAACAGACTTCAGCCCATACTCATGTACAGTAACAGATCCAGAACGGAGCAAATCAATACCTTTTGAATGGATTTGCCTGCAGCTGTGCTCACACCTTTATTTACTTCCTACAGAATTCTGGGTGAATTTACTCTGCTTGGATAAGCTGGAGCCTGAGCTTATTCTTCGAGGTGTGTGCGTGAGAACTGTTCACGCACGGTTGAGTCGATCTAAGAAAAGGATTAAACATTGTGTTTTCTTATGAGCGCAACTGTGCACACACAGGCCCGTCACACACCGGCATGGAGCACTTAATAAACCCCAAATGCATGGCAAACTGCTCTAAATGCAGTGATTATTCACATAGTCACAGATAGGGCGCCCACACAGGGGAGGCAGATCTGAATAGCTACAGCACAATTATAACCCTGCCATTACGCTGGATAATTTCCTCGCAGACATGCCAGACTCCCCCAGCACGCAACACAGCCTTAGAGCCAAAGATCCATAAGCCAATTTACATGGAAAATTAGGAGGTGTCAGAAGATGCAGAACTAGACAGGTCTCAAGGATATTAATTCCTGCCGCCTTAGCCTTGAGCTTTCAACATATCATTAATTCAAGATCGTTGATGTTAGACTGTCATCAATGCTGTGAAAAGAGGGAGTACTTCACTTATGCTGTTTCTGTGCTGGGTGAAGATAAACCAGCTGAAGACCAGCCTGCCTGTGCAGGTCAAAGCACTTGCAGCCCAGCCCACGGCTCACTCCCAGCTCTGCCCCTATCAGCAGGGCTCACCCCAACCCATGGCACCTCTTCATCACAGACCTCACCTGTGTGCAGCAGGATGCCAAATGATATTAAACTACTTCCACAAAGAGCTGTTCACTTCAAAGTTTTCCCAGCACCATCCTCTCCCTGTTTTTTACTTCCTCTCAAGCTCCCTAAGCAAAGCCATAGGCACCCAGGGCTGGGATGGCGCTGCTCTGGAGCACGCCTCCCTCCCTCCCAGCACTGTTAATCAGTTTAATACAGGGGGGTGTAGAGGACACCCAGCACCCCACTGGTCTAGTCTGCAAATTTATGATACACCTGCAAGCAATTTGCTCTGGGACAATGAAGTAGCAGCCAATTAATTTGCAGCTGGGTGCAGTTACATCAATAACAGAGTGGATGAGGGATGCAAACCAGTAGTGCCAGCAAACAGCAAATTAACCATCCATTTATGCAGAGCAGCACACAGCAATGAGCTGTATCAGTGAGTCATTACAGGACAGACTAGAGCTTCTGTTGGATGTGTTACCCAGAAGCTGGGGCTTCACACAAAGCCAGGGCAGAACAGGCCATTCCCATCAGGTTTAATACAGCTGTGAGATGCTGTGGTTTGGTCACACTGCCTCCCACGTGCCTCCAGCCCGCAGCTGAGGTGCTCCCCAGCCTGGATCTGCATCCCTCTGCCAGTGACACCCTCTGTGCAGCCACACAGCAAGCAAGGGCGCTTCTTCACTGCCTGGGAGGCAGCTCAGCCATGCACTCACCTCACAGTGCCAAGTGTCTCCTGCTCTGCTCAACACAGCAGCCTCTGCACATTTGTTGGCTTTAATACAAACACCCGGAGTTTGGTTTTTGTCTCCTCTCCTTTCCCTAAGCAGCAAAGGCTGGAAGCCCAGAGGATCGTTATGAGTTACTGGTGTGTCTGACACAGCAACTCCCATCCTGGATCTCCAGTTCTGGCCTTTTGGGCACAATTGCAGTATCAATACCTGACTTGCTCTAGTTGATGCCTGCAGTGCTGCAGATCCCAAGAATTCAGGAACATCATTCTTCCTCCTCAAAGCTCTCTCCCCACAGCACAGGAAACGAGCCTTTCAGGGGCTACAAGGATATGTCAGCAAGCTCTCAGCTCTCCAAATCGCTGGAAGGAGCCAGTGAGATCTCTCCCACTCCCTTGCCACCCTATAACCAAGTCATTTTGGGCTCTTTTCCTTGACTATTTGTGGGATTTTAACCCTCTGGCAATTTGACTCTGCCGTAACAGGGTCAGCATCGATGAGGTGTGTGCTGGGCACGACAAATCTCTCCCCAGGATCACATATCATTTCCTCTACCTCGAGAGGGAAGCTGCCTCTGAAGAACAGAGCAGCAGCAGCTAAAAATCAAACCAGACAGCTGAACTGGGACTAGGAGCACATGGCTAAGCATGTTGCTGCTGTAGGCAGTGCTGCTCCAAATGCCTTCACAACTGAATTCACACCCACCTTGTTAATAAGACCTTTTGAGACAGGCCATGAAATTAAATTAAATACCAGGACACACTACCACAACGGAGACTCTTCCTCTCAGGAGCCTGAATGCATTTTAACTCAAAATGAAGAGGACAGGTGAGAGGAAATGTTGTATTTTCCCATTAACATTTCTCTACTTCCCAGACAAAACACCAAGCAACAGCTCCAGAAATTAATTTCTCCTGTGAGTTGTAGCGGTGGAGGAGAAGCAGCCTGGCAGCACCGCTGCAGACCAATGGAGGAGGGAAATGGCCTCAGCAGCTGTTTCAGTTTTCCGGCTGAAATAAAGGCCCTATGCAGCTTCTCATCCAATTTTAACCCCGCACGAAGGCAGCAAGCTCTGGTCTCTCTGTAGACACCCCAAACTCTGGGGAGTCCAGCCTGTCAAACCAGCTGTCCCTGCAGCAAGGCCCTTCATCCTCCCAAATCTCTACTTCAACCTGCAGCTTTTTCAAGAGATTTAAATTCATTTAAAGCCACAATTAAGGCTCAACCTTTCATGTTCTTTATCCTTGAAGAGCTGCAAAACCAGAAAGTCCTTCACATCTGACCAGGACCAGGTCATCCTACATTAAAGATTGGGCAGAGCTGCATTTTTGCAGTGGTTAAAGCTAAGAATTAATTAGCACATGCTGAACCCAGCCCAGCCCAGCCCCTGGTTTGCTGAGCAGCCTCACAAGAAGGATGTTGAACATCTTTCAGCAGCAAGCATCTGCTGAAACCTTTGTGGACGGACATCCTTGACTTCAAGTGGTTTAAAGTTCAGGTCAATTCTCTCCAACTAGAGGGCAACACTTTTCTCCAGCCAGAAGACTCGTGACTCAGCTGTGAATCACCAAACCATCCTCTTGATCACATTCACCGGCACCAAACCTCGCACTTGAACAATTGGAGATGTACTGTTGTGCCGGCAGCCTGCTGGGCCCACAGCCCCTCCACTCACCATCTGGGTTGCAGGGGCAGAAGCATTTTTAGTGCTGCCAGTGTTTTTTGAATAAGAAATGGCACTTTTCTCCTGATTTACTGGCCGTGGTTGCAGGGTGGCTGCACGTAGCCTCAGCCAGAGGTGAAGAGAAGGAGTGGTGAGGAGCAAAGTCCGAAGGAATTAATCACCAGAGCAGCAAGGCTTGGAGGAGCTTTAGCCTCTGAGTTGTCAAAGCAATGCACAACTTCAGAGGTGTCTTTTGCAGCCAAGGTGAGCCCAGGCCCCTTTTGCATCCTCCAGAAGGAATCCTGCTCTGGCTGTGAGCTGAGAGACAGCCGCTCACAACAGCTTGCTTTACTCAGATCGAGCTAGAGACCATCACTTCTGCCTCTTGAGAACTAAAGTGGCAAAAAAGCAAAACTAAGAGGTTTTGGATAAGGAAAAAGCCAGCAGTGCTTTTCCCAGCAGCTATGCATGCAGGCAGTGTCTCACCATGCTGCAGACACCCCCTTTGGGGGATCACAGAGCCTCTGCCCATTTGGAGTGGCAATTCTCCCGCACAGGCATCTCACCAACAGTGGTGTGGGACAGGTTTCTGGGGTCTTCAATCTCTGGCACTGTGGTGAACAAATTGTTCCCAGACTGGCAGGCAAATGTATCTGGTTTTCCAAGCACACTGAGGATGAAGGTAACGGCAGAGAGGCAGTGAAGGACTGCCAGCACTGGGTAACAGTATCCCTTATCCTAAAAGGTAAGCTACATCCTAGAGAAGTAACAGCAATATTTCACTTGGACATCATGGGGGTAACATGGGCTCATCCAAAGCAAAGACTCCTGAGCTCACTTTGCAAGAATTAATTCACTATATTGCCCTCCAGAAAGTGATACTAACTAAACCCTGTCAGTCACACAGTAAACAATTCCAGCTTTGTAGGTTGATCAAGAGCAGTTTTGTGAGCAGATGACATACGAGACGGAGTATGTTTTAGTTCTTTTTGTTAAGTGCAAGATATCATTTGGCTTCTGGGACAAAAGCGTTTTTATTTCAAGAGACAGATAAGCAGTTTCCAGAGTTCATTACTCTCACAAGTTTTTCTGACAGTAAACATAGCCAGTGTCTATTCAAAATGGAAAAGAAATTCCCTGTATGAGACAGGGAGAAGACATTCAAGGATCTGCTCAGCTTCAAATTAAGGCACTTCAGAAGGCAGGGGCCACTTGCAGACCATCTTAACACTTGAGCAGCCCAACATCTCGGTGAATTGGGAAACTTACACTTCAAGTATCATTTAATGGGCTGCAGTAACTAAATAGCTCGATCACATCCAACCTGGGAGGACTTATCCCATTCCACTTCTGTGAGGAAAAGAGATCAGCCTCCACTCACCCACAGACAAAGCAAGTTCCCCAAACCTTGTCCCACCATCCATGCCAGAAGCCTGACTTGCTCCCATCCCCCCAGAGAGACATGTCCCCACCACAGAGCAGGATCTTGGGCTCACAGTCACCCCTGCAGTGGTCACAGCAGCTCACCTGGCTCAGGATGTCCATTCTCCATGGACACACGCTCTGACCCAGCCTGACTGTGGGGGGAAGCTGGGCAGAGTGAGCTCCAGTGTCTTTTTGGTTTGGAACTAAATCTCCTCATCCAGCAAAGGTATAGGCAAAGCTTATGATTTCCCAGCATAAGACAAGGGATCAGATGGAATGAGGCAGAAGACTGGGAGAGATGCCAGTGACATCTCCTCCCAGGTATTCAAGAGGCCTCCGGATGCCCTCCCATGCCTCCAGGAGGGGGAGCAGGTCCTTCGATTTGGACCCTGTCCCCTCCTGAGCTGTCAGGACTCTCTGCACCCACACACCCAGCTAAAGGGTCAATGTCCTGGCAGGTAAATTTGCAGTCACATGGACTGACAGCCCAGCACCCTCCCCGAGCACAGGCTGACACAAACATCACAGCCCCGGCCCTGCTGCACAGCAGGAGCCACACAATACCTTTGCAGTCTTCAAAAACACCAAACTAATCAGCAAATCTCTTTGCTTTAATCATGTGTACTGGAGGCCAGAGGAGCACAGAGGTATCTCATTAAAACTGACCCATCTGCCCTGCAAAATTCATCTCATCCGCCTTGGTGCGGGAGGTGCAGGGAGAGAGTGCGATACAAAAGGAAGAGGGATGAGCTCTCTGCTTTGTTCCTGCTCCGCACCAAGGCTTCAACTCCATTACAGGAGACCTCCATCTCATCTGCACACAGGCAAACCTCAAAGAGAACAAACTATTTAAATGGACCAGCTTTTATTTCCAAAGAGGAGATGAATTCCTATTTGTTTTCAGGATTGCAATTTTCTCCCCATGCCGCAGAGGATAGGAACAAACAAGCAGGGAATGAAAGGGATTAATGAATGAATGGGTGGGAGCTGGGCTTCCAGCCGCAGGAGGAAGGGGGGACTGCCAGGGGAGTTAACCAGTATGGCCAGTGTTTAGCATCACAGACACCAAGGGCTCCTGGGACCCCCTGTTCAAATGCAGATGAATTAACAAGCATCTCTGAAAAGACTCACTTAAGGGAAAATCAAACCAAGGGAGAGGTAGGAAGGGTTTAAAGTTTAGATCAACCACATATAGCATAGGAAGGGCTGTTTTTGCAGAAATGCTGAACTTCTGACAACCCCCAATTCCCAGCAGCTTTTGTCCTCCTCGAGTGATGGACCCACATGACAGTGGTTTCCTCCCAGTCTTAAAAGATGCAGAAAATCAGAAAGGCATTTGGTATTTACTATGGTATTTATACAAAGCATTGCTCATTTAAGACCTATTGACTCTCCCAGCTGGATCAGGAAGATGCAGCTCTATGGAAGCTGCAAAACAAGCAAAAATTAAATCTTCTTTTTCCCTTATTCTCAAGCTATTTTAAATCAAGTCCAACATCAGGGGATTAGAGGCAAAGTTTGGGATTAGGGTTAGTTTTCAGCCTGGTGAGTGAGCTGCCCTGATTCACATGGCAGTTGGTTTCTGGTGGTGATGGTTCCCAATAAATTGGATCAATGCAGCCTTTGCTCTCGATGCTCCAAGATTAATCCTTGCTTTGGCTCTCTAGTGCTTGGGAACGATGGGACACATGAAAAACACATTAAAGCCATCATGTTTTGTTTTGTGAGGAGAAGCAAATGACACTGCCCTCTTAATCTAAAGAGTTAGCAGTTACCTATCACACTACTATAATGTATGGCTTAATTTAAAAGCAAGCTCAATTTGCAGATTAATTATTATAGCCTGTGACTGGCTGAGCTTGCAATAAATCACCTTGGTGAGAAATTGCATGGCAATTACCTGATTGTACATTGAGCATGTAAATGTTGGTAAAGAGGTGTCACCTAATGGAGACTGATGTTGGGGAACTGCAGGTTCCAGACAGCAGAAGAAAGTCACAGTGCAGAGCAGGTCAGGGGAGTGGGTGGCAAACAAGGACAGAGACCAAAATGCTTAGCACCATTCAAATCAGCCTCCAGGGACAACATGCAAAACTAGTGCAGGATTTTCAGGGACCAGCAAATTATGGTGGAAGCTGCTGAAATTTCCCACAGATAATGCTGGGACAGCAGATTGGAGAGATGAGCTGCTGGTCAGGATAGGCCCAGCCTCACTAGTGAGAGGCAACATGGACAGATCTCAGGAGACTGACCCTCAAACAACAGTGGGGTTGCAGCAGATGATGCCTTCTGGGTGCCACAGATCTGGATTTCAGAAGCATCACATCTCACCACAGACAACCCAGTCCTGTAAAGCTATTCCCTTGCAGCACCCTCTGGTTGTAGCAGATCTCACTGAGCTGCTGACCCTGGGCTGGATACGTGCCCCTGGGACCTTGGAGCCCCGGAGCAAGAGACTCCCCAGCTGAGTCCCACCCCTGGCCAGGGAACAGCTGGGTTCTCTTATGAATGTTAACACCCAGTGCCCCTCTCGCCCTCACCAGGGAAGGTCTGAACCAGCCTGTTTCCACCACAGTGGCTGTCCCCGGTGCCTCCTTTTTCATAGCAGAGCCAGAGCATTAACAGGCAAGTTTCTGTCCTCAGTGTAATTCTCACAAACCCATGCAGACACTCCCCATCTGCCTGCTTTGGGCTGGCTGCAGCTTCACTGCTCAGCAGTGCCAGGCTTTAGTTCTATTTGGGACTCCCCTTTTGAGGAACCAAATTTTCAGCTTAATTTTTAAAGAATCCTAGTCCAAAGCCAAAACAAAAAATACCTTTAGAACAGCAAACCCAAGTGTGTTACCCTCTCTAAACCTGGACAAACTGGAAACAAGGCAAGTTGAGAAGTTATTTATTCATGTAGCAGGGCTCAAGCCTTGGAAAGCAGTTCATCACCCTGAGAGCCCACCTGTGGGATTGTCCAGGTGACCTCTCCCCTCCACAGCACCAGCACTTTCACCCCACAACACATTACCTTGGCAGCCCAAGCACTCACTGCCAGCTCAGCACCAGCACTGCTGGGAGAGGCAGAGGGTGGGAAAACCTCTCCCCAGCTTGGAGGTGACCCCAAAATGTGCAAGTGGTATTGTCATGGAAAGGTGGTGCCATCCTGCAGAGCTGAAGGAAGGTGGGACACAGAGCACCTCAGTCCATCAGTGTTAACAGCTCTAACAGCCTCCTAGGTGAGATTCAGTTTGCCAAAGGGGCTGGGATTTATTGAGAGGAACAAATGCAAACAACTCTTGGATGGAATCTGTGAACACTACAGCATCACAAACACTCATCCAGGGCTCAATTTAAGACAAGCAGCCAAACCAGGCTGCAATCTGCATCCAGGGCCAGGGTCTTGATTAGAGCCAGCAGATGTGGATCTTTCCCTAATTCACAGCCTCCTCCTTCACCACCAGCTACCCACAGGGTTGCTCAGCAACATAAGGGCCGATCCTGCCAATTTATCCAGAGCAAGCCCTCTGGCTCCCAAGAGGAGATGCTCTTACCTGACACTTCATGCAAGTTCCACTTGCACTTAGCCATGTAGAGCTGACACGGAAAACGAGGAGCCCCCAGCCCTCCAAGGTAAGGAAGGGATCACCCATAGGGCTGTAGCCCTGCATGCATCAAACAAAAAGCAGCACATTTGCCTGGCACAGCTGCCTGCAGCCCCCACCTACACATCCCATCCCAGCAAATAGGATCCTGGCACCAGCCTCAGTTGTCCAAAGCTGCAATAGGATTAGATCCATCAGACTCTCCACTGTTTTCCAGCAAGCTCCTGCCCTGAGGCAGACCTTGCAGGCAAGCAGAGGAAGCACAGACCTGCAGCTGCCTCTGACAGCACATTCACCGTCACAGAAACTCATCAGGATCCTTCTCCTGAATGAAAACAGGTCACCATTGAAGTTCTGCAGCCATCACAGCCCACAGCTGCAGGATTTCTATTGCATCCCTTTAACTCCCAAATGCAGCTTTTTGGCAGCAGCAGGCCCTGCTGCACTGGACATTTGTGGAACAGGGTTTGCTGTGTGTGGTGTCTCTCCACCAGACCGTGAGCCCCACAAGCCGTGCTTGGAAGGACTGAAGGCAGAATGAAAAAGTTCCTTCTTCACCAAGAAAAAAACCGTTTCATGAGGAATGAAAAGACGACAAAAGCAGCTTTACTGCTGCAGAGCTTCCAGGGAAATGGGGCCAATTACAAAACCTGCCTGCGATTTAGCAGACAGCTGCTGGGAAACGTGTTGATTTGTATGGAGAAATAAATTAGGTTGGAGAGTTATTAGCAATAAAAGAGAGGAGCTTTCCATACTCTACACCCAAGTGTCTGTAGCACTTAATCCTTATCAACATCAGGTTGCCCAGATGGAACTACAGGTCCATCACCCTGGGGATCCCAGTGACTGCCCAGGGCTCAGGCTGGGCTCTCCATCCTGCTGTGGGTAGTTTCAGCCTCATCTTGTGACAGTGAAGCCTTTGCCTCTACCCCATGTGACTCTGAGCTCTCTTGCTCTTTAATGCTGCCTGCAGTGGATAAGTATATTTTGATTTTCAGTTTTATACGAGTTTTCACATGCAGGAATGATATGATCACACATCTTAGGAACAAAGGAGTAGCTCTCCTGCTCTAGTACCAGGCCAACACTCAGTGCTGGGTCCCTGCAACCCTGCCCCTGGGCCTCCAACACACCTCTTGGGGACATCTCCATTCTCCCCTAGGAATTATTCACCGTCTGAGCTGACACATCCAGTTGACTTGCTTGTCTGGGAGCTGGTTCCCTCGCTGCTGGATAGTTAGTTCACCACAAAAAGGAGCTGTACCTTTGGTATCCCTAAGCAGCAAGGGCACCTCTGGAAGGTCTGGGTCTTCATTAGTCTCCAGACAGTTTTCCATCCACAGCAGAAGGGAGAGGTTTCATTAAGAACAAGGTGAGCCATTCCCCAAGCAAGGCAGCAGCTAACAAAGGAAATTACTCAAAGTCACCTCCCAACACTTAAAACCTAATTAAACAAGGATTCTTCCTCAAAGGCACCATCAGATTTCTGGAGCCATGCAAGAGCTAAGAATGAGCAGCCTTCAGCCCCAGGGCTGCATTTGCAGGTTGCATTTCCAACGACAGAGAAAGCCACTCCATTTTCTTGCAAATAGAGCTCATCAAGAGCAATGCTTCCCTGAAGGGTTTCCACCCAGCAGTGATGCCATAGCCCAGTGCTGCACCATCCCACTTGCACCCCTGCATACAGGGCTCAGACCTGATGTCCCTCGAGCATCAGGGCAAGCACAGAGGGAACAGCATTTCAGATGAACACTTCCATGCTCCTGTATGCTTCTTTGAATACCTCCTATCTCCTTGCAGCTTGCAACAGGAGATCTGCTTGACCCACACACCTTTCATTTCCAGCTCATAAAAGAAAAGACAAAAAACTTATTTTACCAGGTGTTCCAAGCCTGGTGCTTCATTGCTTTCTGCACCACCAGACAAACCCACTGGCAGCTTTTCCATCTGCAGATATGTCATTTAAATGGAATTATGCGAGTAGCAGGGATCATGCTGTTCCTGTTCTATAGCCATGCTTTGGAAAATGGATGCAGATTTATTTAATATCAAATTCTGGCTTTTCTCAGATCTGTCAGTACAGCTCCCTTGGCTTCAGCATAACTGAAATGCTGGGTGCAACTGAAAGCAAGATCTAGCACACAGCACTCCGGAGTTATTAGCAGTGCATGAATAATCTGGATACAATGCCTTTTTAATGCCAACAGCAGCATTAAAAGTGCAAAACAGAGCCAGCAGAAGTAATTTTTCCGCTCTCATATGAGAACAGCCTGCTTTCCATCCGATGCCTCCGGTGAGCTCAGCACTGGGGAACACCAAGGCTGGCTCACTGAACACACTCTGGACACCAGAGTTTGTGGATGTTGAGACCAAGGCAGGACCATCATCCCACTTGACTGCATGGCTGCCTTGGCACAGCCAGCACAAAGAGGTTGGCCAGATGTCCAGAAGCCCCAGAACTCGGACCCTGCAGCCTCCCAGTGCTGACAAGGGAGCCCACTGCCCACATCCCAGAATGGGAAGCACCTCCTCTTCCCATCTGAGCACTCCAACGACTACCTTGTCAGCCAAATGAGGTGCCTGGTTTAGTCAATATGCAAGACAAGCCTGGCCAATTGACACCAGCCCATCAGGAGACAATTTTCCCCTTGGGGTGGAAGTCATTAGCAGATTGCACAATATTTCTGGCTGCAATTGGTCTGATTTTATCCTTCAGACACAAGCTCTCATTGTGCCTTTTTTTGCAAGATTAAAGTCCTCTTTGTTATCTGGAAAAGTACTTACAGTGTAATTAAGTCACCCAGTCCTCCATTTGATAAGGACTAAGCAGATTGAGTTCTTGCATTCCTTCCCTCCAAGGTATTTCCTTCTACATGCCTTCCAAGCTTTCAATATCCTTTCAAAAACCCTGATACCAAAGCTGTGAGAGTCATTTTTGCATTTCAGGCCCAAAGGGGGAAGAGATCACCTCCCTACCCTTGCTTCCCACCCTGTAACCCTCCCTCCCATCCAGCAGCAAGAGGCAGGGAGACAACATTCCCAATCCTCCACCCCTTGGAGGCTCCTGTATTTCACTCGTTCGATAGCAGTGCTGCACACTGGTCTATCAGCCTGTGCAGGCATCCTGTTACAGCATTGCACTCAGACAACAGAGGGGTTTCTGTATCCAGGGTTACCTTTGGATGTGGAGGTGGAATCAGAGGGCTTAACTTTGCCTGCTCCCACCCTGGATCCTGCTAGTTTGGTGGGATTATTGCTAACCCACCTTGCAGACCTTTTCCAACTAAGCTCCCTCCCTCCTCATGCTGTCCCCTGCATGCAGGCCAGTTTTCTGGCAGGTATTTCAGAGTCAGCTCAGGAAAAAGCAAAAATCCAATCTTTAGGAGCACAACAAGAAAAAAAAAAGTAGTCTCTCTAGATGCATTAGGATAAAGTTATATTTGTCTCAAGTTGACACTGTGCAGCCATTTCTGCTGGAACAGCTTCTTGCTTAGAACCTACCCATCCCTACAGCTACAGGCAGCTCTCAGCAACAGCTGAAGTGCCTGGAAAAAAGGAAAATGAGGCTTTCTGGAGATAGAAATGTGGCTGCTCACTTCAGTGGCATCACCTTCACTTTTTCAAGTCCTTTTTCAGGGCACAATATTGCATCCCAGCCTGTCCCCCACGTTCAGCCTGAGCACACCTTTTAGCTTTTAAAGCTAAATCACAGATGGACATCAAAAGATTCCTAATGACAGTCCTCAGCACTCCCAAGTGAAATAAATGAAATAAAAGCATTAATTTAGCTGCACACTAAGGCGAGTTACTCTGAAGCCACATGTGAGGCAGAGCACAACCCAGGTGTGTGGAGATTCACTGTGAGGGGCACAGCCCATGCACCAAACTGTGCTTCCCGGTGTACAGCAACACACAAGCAAGGGAACAGCTGATGCAGGAGCCAAGAAGCCTCTCCAGGATCAAATGAGGCTGCAGAGGGTCCATTTCCACTATGTTCTCTATTCCTCAGTGCAGACACACACTGAACTCTTCACACTAATTAAGAACATTTGTCTTTATTGGTACTTTTTTCTCCTGTGAGATGTCTTACAGCTACACCTTTTGTGGTGAAGTCTCAGTTCTGGTGTTTGAGGGAAGCTGAAGCTCCCCTCTCAAAAAGTTTGGTGGGTTGCAATAACTACAGGGAGCAAGTGAGGCTCTTGCAGTTCTAAATTAGAGGCACCTGTCAACTGTTACTGTGAAGCTCAGTGTCCCCTGGGTGATCAGCAGCAGCAGCTCTCAGGACATAAACTCTTCCCCCAAATCAGGCAGGAGCTCTTCCAGCTTCTCCCAGGCAGTCACAGCCAGTAGAGCTATCAACTTTCAGTTTTTAGCAATAACTTTATGGGAAGAGAGGGGGAAAGCAGCTTGGTTATTTGGAAAAGATTTATGGGACAGTCCCTGCACGTGGAAAAGATTTATGGGACAGGAGCTGCCACATGCAATGCTCCTCCAAATGTCCCTTGGCTACTGCACACACATGAGTAGACCCCACCTCCCTCCCAAGCACTCCATCTAACACCTCTGCGGACAAGCATCTTTTTTGATGGCTAAAAAAACACCTTTGCTGGATAAGGTGAAAGTTATCTTTCAGCATAAAGCCTTGTTGAAGAGTAAAAAGCAAGTTGGACCAGATCCAAGTGGGACTGGCAGAAAGATAATAGCCCTCAGGCACAGAGTGTTTTTCAATTGACACAGCCATTTCAGTGCAGAAATGTACCACTTCTACAAACCTGCCTTTTTAGTTCAAATGGAATCCAATCACATAAAATTCCATGTACACATTTGAGAGAAAATTCTCAGGGTTTAAGTTTGAAACAAGGAGTTACAGCCACAAAACGACCTCAGTGTAGGCTCTGAAAGTTGTGTACAACTTCTAATGCAAGGACGAACACTTGTTTGGGAAGTGGCTTTAAATCAAGGTCAGCCCTGTGCAGGGGTGGCAAGAAGTCAGCCAAAGTCCTGAACACCTATTTAAGGTCCCCAAAGAACAGGGCTCACCCTGCAGTGGGACATTTGGAATCCCAGACCTTCTGGGCATCACACGAACCCCACCAGACTCCCAGCTTGGCTCCTGAAGCCAGACATCCAGGAGGGAAGGAGACCAAGGAAGATATTGAGGAGGCTGCCAGTGTCACATAGTGGCAAACCTTCGCCTAGCATTCAAGAGATGCTCTGGAGGGAGAGCTGGGCACCCAGCAGCAGACACAGCACGGCAGAAACATGAGCATCATACAAGGGAGTCAACAGTCACAACATGAAGCCTCCCAGCCCCTTCCTCCTCAGAGCAGAGCATGCCAGCCCCTCCAATCCACACCACAAGTGTTGCCATGGGCCAGATTTCACACCCAGCAGCTCAGCTTCCAAGGAGCACGAAGCATAATCCCAACCAACCTTACTTCCCACTCCTCAGTGCCTGCCTCATGCCAGCTGCTGGCTGGGGACTCATCCCTTCCCACTCCATCCAATAGCTGTGTTGGCAGTTCGCTTCCCACAAGCAAAGGAATCAAGAAACATCCTTTTTAGCCCTGTGTACCAAGAACAAATCAGCCCACTCCAAGTGCTGCATCTGAAGCTGTCTCAGCCTGTCACCATCACGGTGCTGTAGATGGGACTTAGTGTCCACAAGGCTGATTTGTTTGTCAGAGCTGTTAAAACATCGTTATTTTAAATTTTTGCTGTAGCAATTTAATTAAATTTGAGAGTTTGGAGAGGCACACATCCGTGTTCCAGCTAATCAGTGCAGAGACCTTCAAAACACAGGCAGCAACACAGAAGTTTAGAGGTCTCAGCAGTTGCACTGAGCAGCTCTTCACCCTTTCTTAGTGCATCATCACCCTCTGCTCCCCTTCTCATCCTAGGTAGGGACTCAGCCTTACAAGCAACATAGCACAAATTGTTCATCCCACTTTGTTTAGAGCCTGAGGTGCCCAGAACAGGTAAGGAACAGCCTGGAGCTTCACCAGCTAATGAAACACTACACAGCAGATCCTTAATCTCCCAGTTCCTTGCCTTAAACAATGTTTCCTCCTCCTCAGTCCCCAGTATAAGCCAAAGACACCCTGGGTGTCCTGGCTCAGTTGCTTATCTCTTGACTCAAAGGCACTGCCAGGTATCTCCTTTCATGGAATACCCAGCAAGAAGCAGGTTTTTGAGTGCTTCTCCAAACCAAAGCCAGGGAGGACATTTCAAACAACCTGGTGAGTACAAAAACATCACAGAAGTTACGAAACTTGAAGAAGGTGCATAATCTACAGCCTTGAACTCTACACTGTGAGGCTCCTTCACCCCAGGGCAGATGCCCCACTGTCAATCTGTTCAGGAGAACCACGAGCAGGATGCCAAAGTAAATTGGGGAAATGAGGAAAGTTTCAGCCATTCTCTCCAGACAGCATTTCTCCCAGCCTAGTGCAGCACATTAAGGTAAAAAAGGCTTCTGACTACTTCAGTCAATCTTACTGGACTTAGTCCATGGTTCTTTGGTTTTCACAAGTAATTATCAACATTCAGGTTCCACTAAACGATTTCAAATAAATCCTTAGATGACTAACAGACATCAGCTCTAGAAAGTCACATAGTAGCATTTGAAAGCTCCAATTCAGAGCATTATTTGGAGCCTCAGGTAGCTCACTGTGTACCACAAGCCTGCATAACTATATTATATCGGTTTTCCTGCTACAGAGCCCCTGGAATTGTCCTGCAGTCCATGGAAAGGCAGTTTCTGCCACAAACTTAAGAGAGGAGGTGAAATTTAAGCTCCTCCATTTCTCAGCCATCAGGAGGCAGTGGTAGATACCAGTGAACCACAGCTCACACTGGTTATTGTAGAAGTATTAACTGCTTAATCCCCAAAGTCCTGTTCTCAAAGGCAGACTTGTTGAGTTTTTTTTCTTAAAAACCTCCTTATACCTCCTCAGTCTAGCAGTGATAAGTGACAACTGAGGTTTAGCCCACAGACCTTTCTCAGTTTGTTCGGACAAAAGTCTCTTTCCATTGCCCTGCCCAAACTCCCAGCTTTAATATGCTGTGGCAATGATCACAAGCATCACAAGAATCCTAAAGCAGGAAGGAATTTGCCAAAAACTCCCAGGTGAGCCTGGAAAACAGACTGATCCCGCAGCTCCCAGACAAGCTGAAACACCTGACACCATTACCTGCTTTGCATCCAAACCCAAGTCCTTCTGTGTGTGTTTAAGGTCTGCCAAATCTTGTTGAAATGGATCACCAAACCTTTCCTTCTTATGTTCTACTGTAAGAAGTCTAAGTTGCCTATTGATGCTCTGGGAGCTCAGAATTGAGGTATTTTCCACTAGAATATAGCTAAGTATAATATTAATTAGACAAGTGTATGCTGGAGCACAGCTAACCTGTGATAACAGGTTTGTTGGATGGCAACAATATGAGCAGAGCTGAGCAGTTGTGCTAACACCACGTGTACTGCATCACACACAAGAATTGAAGTACTGGCTAGCTTCAGGGAGTTTCACAGAATCACAGAACGGTTTGGTTTGGGAGGGACCTTAAAGACCATCTTATCGAGACCAAGTTGCTCAAAGACCCATCCAACCTGGTCTTGAACATTTGTAACACCCTTTTCTGTCCCAAATCTACGCACAAATCCTGCTGGTATCAAGACCCGCTCCATGGGTTGCAAGTTGAAGTGGATGGGCCATGTTATCCATCTCAGACACTGTTTTTCAAGTGTTACCACTTGTCGACAAATAAAGTCTGAGCCACAAACAGTTGAGGCACAGCCGGTTTTTGCAGAATTACTGAAATACTTCCAAACACCACGCCAGGAACTGCAGGAGTTGTTAACGCAGTGATTAAAGCAGGTAGCTGTACCTGGCAGAGCTGCTTAGCTCTTAGCACGGAGCACACAATTCCCACCTGGCTGTGCCTCATGTGCTACACGAAACTAGAAAAACAATCCCAAGGCCAAACTTTCCTCTGTTTTCTCAAAAAATACCAAGACTGTTTACACTAAGTTCATCCAGGAGGTAACCACAAGGAACTCGTGAATATAGGGACTGCACCAACACGACTTGGACGCAACAGAAAAGGACTGGAAGGATTCAAAACCATCCCCAAACACCACAGCTCTGCTCTGCTTGCCCCTGGAACAGGGTCAGGAACAGGAGCAAGGGCCAGGAGCAGGCTGTCTTGCTCAAAAGAGGCAGCCAGCTCGTATTTTTAATCCTGAGAATCTTTTTCCATTTTATTACCCTTTTTTTTCACCTCCTGGAGAAAAAAAGGACAAAAAAAAGAGAAAAAAAGCAGTGGTCAAACCCACCACACTTACCTACCCCAAGAGCCCAGGGTGCACAGCACAGGTATTTTCAGTATTGTGTGTCTCCAGTCAAATCAAGCCCTTTCTTCCTTGGGGTGAGGGCACTGCCCCTCAGGGCAGTGAGGAGCAGCTTTGGCCTCCACCATCAGCTTCCTCCATGGCTGCTTGGGAGCTGCACTTGCCACCCGGACAACGAGAGCTGGATCCTGGTGCCACACACCCACGCTTTTCCTCCCTGGTAAAGGAGGCTCACAGGCCCACATCCATCCCTCTTTGAGCTCCCAGGACCCCCTGAGCAGACCATTTACTCACAAAGTCAGGTTTTGCCACTGCTCAGCTCTGCGACCCTCATTTCAGCTCCTTATCAAAACCCTGTCCACAAATAGTCACTGCAGAGAGCCCGAGACAGTCTCCATCACCTGCTCCACTCCAAATGCATTAGAGTTCTACCCCATGCAAACAGAAAAAGGCCCCCAGTCTAACAAAAGAAACCCACTGAGGTGACCACAGTTGTGGTTTCAAGGCAGCTGTAAAAGAAACTTAACACTAAAAACCCTAACTCAAATCCAGGAGAACATCCAAAGGAAAGAAAAGAGACCCACCTCACCCTCCATTTATAAGGGGAGAACAGGCAGTGCAGCCCCCCCAGGACCACCCACACCCAGCTGATGACACTCAGAATTAGGGCTGATAAGAGGATTCAGCTGTGGAGAACACGAGTCCCACCATGAATAAGGCTCTGCTGGTGCTCCTGAGAGGAACAGGACGTCCCCCCACCACACGACAGCTAAAATCCCAGTATTGAAAGGAAACACAAACCGAGATTAGTCTTGACATTTCTGGGGCTTGTAATCACAGTGGGTGACAAAAGCAAATTCCGGATCAGAGCCTTTCCCTGAGCAATTTAAACACATCTATTTTAAGGGAAGGCTGAGTTAAACAAAGGGGTGACAGCCCGAAAGTTGAAAGCCACAGGATGTGGAGTCCTGGGATTATATGACAATTAGGCAGTCCAAGTAGTCTCCAAGATATGTGATTTTTTAGGAAATTAGGGTGGAAAAGCGCTGCCACTGCTGCCCCTTGCACTGCCTGTGTGTGTCCTTGTCCCTTGTCCCCCCACATGTTGTAGAGGGGCACTGCTGACCAAAATCACTTGACCCCCCCTTGCAGGGTGAAGGCTCAATTCAGGAGGAGGAAATAATCAGGCAGGAAGTGAAAATTAAACCACACAGTGGAAAATGGAAGGGAATGGCTTTTGCATTCATCTGCCTACGCTGGCATCTTGTCAAAGGGCTTTTATTGGGAAACCACGGCTGGAACCAGGGATTCCAGTGGGGGAAAAGCTGTGGTTTTCCTACTTGAGGCTCAGTGCTTCCCGTGAGTTATCCCACAGCAACAGGAGACAGGTTTGAGGTGAAACTTGAACTTCTGGTGCGTTTCCCCATCCCATTTGTTCATGCCTCCCCCAAGCAGCAAATCCAGCCGTGTCAGCAGAGGCACGAGGCCGTGCGGCAGGGAATTCTTGTGTTTCCCAGCCCAGCCGGACTGGTACAGGCTCCAGGCAGCCTGATGGCACTGGCACCGTTGGAGCCTGAGCCACGAGGAACAGTGACACCCACTGAAGGGAGAATCCTCCTTCCCCAGCACCGCTGCTTCTGCTCCGGGGGCTGTGGCACATGGCACAGAGCTCAGCCCAGCCCGGGGAGGATCTGTGAGGAGAGGCTGGGGCTTGCCCCCTGTGGGATGCAGCCACTTCCAGATGCTTCTGGGAATGCAGCCACTTCCAGGTGCTTCTGGCTGGTTCCACATGAACAGCCCCACGGCAGGGCCCATCAGTGATGCTGGTGATGCCTCTGGGGAAATGCCTTAAAGAAAGGGCAAAATGCAGTGAGAGGAGAGAGCGTGAGACAGCCCTGTGAGCAGCACGGTCAGGGGGAAGAAGAAAGGGTTTTCCAGGTGCTGGAGTGCTCCCTTAAGCCCCAAATGGTGCAGATATCCCCGCACGCCCGCGGAGCCCTCCCCGGTGCCGGGTGTCCCGTTCC
>VZRE01002352.1:246576-256878 GCA_013396775.1 Cephalopterus ornatus
TGTTAGTCGGCACAGTAAGGCCCCCCTCGGTTCACCTGCACACATCTTTCCCGGGCTGGAGGAGCAGCAGCAAGTGGGACGCAGCCTGGCTGTTCCTGCGGGAGCAGAGGGGCATGCTGGCACACCTGTGGCTGTTCAGAAAGTCCCTCAAGGGGCTTTTTTTTTTTTCACAGGTGTGTGTATAGTCCTGTAGACTTTTGCAGAAGACAGGCACTGTCCTCTTGGGCATGGTCTGAGTTACAGAGCACCTTGTTGATGCTCCTGTGTGGCCCTGTGCTGATCTGTCTGGCTCTCGGTGTCCCTGGTTTATGAGTTTTGGTGGTTTCAACAACCCTGCCAGTCTCTGGAGCTTATCGCTCCTTGGGAGATGTTCACACACTGCCTCTCAGCACACACTCTCTTTGTTTGGCCTGCAGCTACTAGTTTTTCCCTATGAAATATTTTTCCCATCCTGTGGGTAGGATACAGCAATTTGAGTGTGTCTTGGCAGCAGCTGAACAATGGTATGATGTAGAATCACAGAACGGTTCTGGTTGCAAGGGACCTTAAAGATCATCATGTTCCACCCCCTGCCATGGGCAGGGACACCTTCCACTATCCCAGGTTGCTCCAAGCCCCATCCAACTTGGCCTTGGACACTTCCAGGGAGGGGGCAGCCACAGCTTCTCTGGGCAACCTGTGCCAGGGCCTCAGTATCTATATATCCTGGCTTAGGCCATGCATCTCCAGCAGGCTGCTGTAGCCTGTGGACATGAATCTGTGGTGCTGACTGAAGGCACTTTTAACTAGCTGGTGATAATAAACCCTTCAGCTGGTGCTGCCAGATCCAGGGGATGATGTCTTTCTGACATCTTACCCTTTAAAAATGCCACCTGTGGCTTTGCTGCCTTTTGACACCTTCCTGAGCTCGTTGTGTTGCTACACTAGGAGATGACTGTAGGACACACCAGTGGTAACAAACTAATCTTTAACCTTCTCAGGGGGAATTGTGTGAAAGCTGAGTGGAAGCCAGGACAGGGCATCGTGGAGCTGCTGTCCCCTGCGGTGAGTTGCTACAGAATATATTCAGTGCCATCACCTCCTGCTGCCTCAGAGATTCCTTAATTTGCTTCTTGAAATGGGAGGGAGCCTGGTTGTTTGCAGGGAACAGCCAGAGCCCATCAGGGATTTGTGCTTCTGTTCCAGGGGAAGTTCTGGCACACCATGGGGTTCTCGGAGCGAGGCAAACAGTGCCTGCTGCCTGAGGAAGCTCTGTACCTGCTGGAGTGTGTAAGTAGGATGGGGGCACTGGGTCCTTACTGATGAATTGGAGGAGCTGTAGCAGCTGATAAACACCTGGTTCTCAAGGAATTGTCCCTTTTAGCGTGTTTTCATGGGTTCATCCCTCATATTCTGGAGCAGCCTCTGTGTCACAAGCAGTGTAGTTGGATCGGTGATCAGTTTATTCAGCTGGTGTCATGTTTAACTCACTTAAGCAGAGATCTTTGGGGTTGCTGCTTGGGATTTCTTCCCAGCATATAGGGCAGAGAGAAATTTAAGTATGACAGAAAGAAATTTGCACGTGGCAACAGAAGAGTGAGACCAGGTTGTGTTCAGTGCACCTCTGTTTGCAGAAATACTGCTTAGGGTCCACTCGGATTTCTTTGCTGCAGAGAGTGGTTTTTTTGTCTCTCCACCGAAGTCTTTTATCAGTAGAATAGGTGCACTGATATAAACTTTTATCCCTTAGCAAAACTGAAACAGGTTATCCCTTATATCCTAACAGCAAAGGTTGGGCATTTTTACCTCTGGCATTTTGATGAATAGTTTGTAAACAAATTGATGACAATAAAAGAGTTTAGTCAGTTGCTGACTACAGAATCTCTCCCCAAAAGCAGAAAAGACCAGTCAGATGCCACCAGCCCATCCCATGGGAAAGGTGTGGTTCCTAGTGTTTTGTTTTCTTTATGAGTAACACCATTTATAAAACAAAAAAAGGAGAGAAAAAAGAGGTGTAACCTAAAACTGCCTCCTGGAGGTCAGTTTTCCTGTTTCACCTATTCCCTGGGGAAGTTACCTATGGGATCTCTAGGGCTGCAGTAAATACTTGCAAGGAGGCACCAACTGATGGCATCTGAAGATGCTACCAATTTCTCTGCTTCAGCTCTCTCAGCTATGCAGGTCATAAATATTTTTGTGATTGTGCTGTGTTACTGAATCACTGAGATCATCGAAGTTAAATTATCTCTCAAAACAACGATTATTTTATCAGCTGCGCATTTTGCTCCCAGCTGCATCCTCCAAACAGATGCAGCACTGGAACAGGAGCTGAGAGCTGGGGGTGGGAACCTCTTATCTGGCTGATAAACCCAGAGCATGGAGGAGCTGGGCATGGGAGAGGGACTGTAAGTAATCCAGGTTGGCACATGGGGAGAGATGGATATCATGTCAGGGAGGGTGCTGGGATCGGCTGCCAGGACCAGTGGGAAGAGATTGGTGTGAGCTTGCATAGGTTTGTTCCCTGTGATTCTCACACCAAGCCTTTGCCCTGCAGGGCTCTGTCCAGCTCTTTTACAGGGATCTGCCCATGTCAATCCAGGAAGCCTACGAGACCCTGCTGTGCCAGGAGACAATGAGCCTGTCACATTACCAGGTGTGTTGGGACCCCCAGCTGTTGCAGGGAGGGTGAAGGCAGAGCCCAGCTTCTGCCACACCACCTCTTCCAGTGACTGGAAGCAGAGTAGGACAGTGAGGGAAGGGAGGGGAGTCATTCACAGTTGTTCCCACTCACCTTCTTCCTGTTTCCCCACTTTTGCTTTGGGCCCTAACCCTGGCATTTTTTCTGCTGCCAGTGCCACACTGTTCTCTCAGTTGTGGTGAAACTGAAGTAAATTGTTTGGGTTTAGGGTTGACATTTAACCCTCTTGCTTTCCTTTGCTCTAAGGTGTTCAGCCACTTGAAGCAACTGGGTTATATTGTACTGAGATTCGACCCCAGGTAACCAACTTTTCCTTTCGCCGCTGCTTTCTCCTTTCTGAAGGCCTTGTGTCCCACTGCCTGGCCCCAGGGAACAGCAGAGAAGAGGACTTTGGCCCTGCATTCCACCTCTTGGGAGGATTAAAGGCTAAAAGTGGCACTCTACCCTTCCTTGCTCCTCCCTCTTGAGGAGGTGATTGGGAACATGAAATGGGGCATAAACTGAGGACTGTCCTGGTCCTGCTTGGGGATTTTCTGTGCCTTTTGTTTCTGTATCTTGGGGACTGAGCAGAAGGCTAGTTCCACTACCTCACCCTGCTCTTAGCCTCTGTGTTGATCTCTCCTTCCAGCACTGTCCCGTCTCCCTACGAGAGGCAACTGAACTTGGAAAGTCACTGCAAGAGCTCTGGGAAACACCATCGCAAAAGGAGGAGGAGTTCCAGCCCCCGGTAAGGATATGGCCCAAAGCTTTCTCCTATCCTCTCCCAGGCCATGCTGGCTCAGGAACAGCTGATTTGCTGCAGTGTCCCCAGGCCCTTGTGCCGTGGGTGATCTTTTCTGGCACAATTGCTCTTGGCTGTCCCTAAGTAGTGCAGCACTTTTCCTGAGCACTTCGCAGGGTTCCCTTTTGTCACATGTGTACTTCATCAAGGGCTAGGAGGGGCAAACTGCTCCACAGCTGTGGTGCTGAGGTGCCAAGACAGAAGGGTAGGGAGATCAGCACAAAAGAAACACAGGTCAGGTGTCTGCTCTTGCTCTTTTGTAGCGGGAACACAGATACCCCATTCACATCTTGCACTTACCCAACTCCTTAGTCAAACTTACATGCCAGGACTCTACAGCAGAGAGCACAGTTGGGTCCTGGGGTTTGCACGTGGCCTCTAGACTTTTCCAAAATGTCAACAGAAACTGGCAGATTTAGTAATTTTGCTGATAATTCTGGCAGCTCCCAGGAGGTGGCGTCAGCCTTTCAGAAATGGGGAGGAGAGGCTGGGATGTGAGTCCCTGTTAACAGTAAGTCAGTGCCTGAGGAGTTGTGAAATTGTAGGGATTGGGAGATTAAACTGCTGGTCTAAGAATTTCCCCATCTTCTCTGGAACCAGGGACTGACTCTCATACCAGTAAGAGGTGCTGGCAGGCAGGTTTCTGCCTGACTGTGCTGCTTTGGCTGATGTCCATCATGTCTGCATGGAGGTGTTTGGGTCAGTGTCTGGGGTGTGGAGGCTGCATGGCAGGTTGGGAACATGTGTCTATACAAATCAAGGCTGGAATTCTCTTGGGTGTTGATGTCAAACCTCATGCAGGACTTCTGAGAAGTTTATTCTGCCTTTGGCATTCACTGCTTGGTTTTGGCCTGCTTTTTTCCCTTCTCATTTGTCACACAAGCCAAGAAGTTGTTGTCAAGGGTTTGCAGACCTGCCTGGGGGTTCCTGCCACCCTTGCTGTCCTTCCTTCAAGCTTGGCAGGTTGTATTTTTCGTGTTAGCAGGGAGGAGGCAGGATTCAAAGGAAATCAAGTTCCACCACATGCTCTCCCTGTCTTTTATGCTGCTGTTCTGTCTTTAGGTCACATGAGAAGAAACATAAGGTAACTGAGGACCTTCCAGGAGCTGAAGGGACCTCCAGCAAAGATGGAGATGACTGTGGAGACTCCATCTGCCTTCCCATGGACGAAAAGCCCTTGTCAGTGCAGCCAAAGGAGTCAGATGCTGGCAGTGCAGAGCGGGAGTCAAACCCAGTTCCTCTTGATACAGGACAAAAGGACTCTCTGAGTCCCTGCAGGAGCCAGGCTGAAGACCTCAAGGAGAGCAGCACTGGCACCTGTGCACCCCGCTGGGATTTTACCACCATCACCTTTCCAAACGTGGCTCCAGACCAGCCGTGCACACACCTGCCCTCCCCTGACAACAGGCTCCTGCCAGAGAATGTGCCGGGGAGGGAGGTTGATGCAGTTTCCTGGTGCACACGCATCAACCAGAAACAGGAAAAGCTGACCCGGAAGGAGAGGAGGCAGCAGGAGAGGGAGAGCAGGTACAAGAGCAGCATCAATGCCGACCAGGAGGTGAGGCGCTGCTCCAACTGGCAGGAGTACAAAGCCCTTTTGGAGCAGAGGAGACAGCAGAGGGTTTGGAAACGACCGTCACATCTCTGGGACCAAGCTGTCACACCACTTCTGCGGCCAGATGAAGTTACCTCATCAGGTAGTGGCCGTGGGAACTTGGCAGGGACCATTCTCTCCCCGGCTCTGTGAAACAGTGCCTGGTATGCAGCAGCAAAAGGGATGACATGGAGAAGCTGAACATCAGTTTAGGGTACAGTGCTTTGAGCAGGAGAATCTTTCAATAGCCCACTCAAGTGCCAGGATAAACAGGCCCTTGGGAGGCCCTCTAATCCATTCCCCATGTCCTGCTGTATTGCAGTCCTTCCTGCTAGGCTGTTAGGCATGTGCAGTCAGGGCCAGCAAGATGCAAAGCAACTGCAGGGTGTTCTGGGCTGTGTGCTGGGAGGAGATGAGGAAGTTGAGGCCTTTGAAGTAGCCAGTGGTGACTGTGGTGCTGCCAGCCATTGTCGGGGGAGGAAGGCTCGTGGGTGGTGGTGGAGTGCTTGGAGTGCCCTGGGAGGGAAATTGCTGGTCTGATCCTTTCCTGTTCCTTCTCCCTCCAGCTGCGCTCCTCCAGCAGATCAGTGTGCTGCAGCCTTCCCACATCCTGGATGGAGCCTCCCGGTTAGTATCCAGCCAGTCAGCGTGTAGCTGTTTGGGAGCAGGGATGTCTTGTGACCGTCCCTGCTTGTGAGGTCTGTGAGACACTCACAGCAGCACTTTGGGAGCTGCCTGGCATCCAGGGTGGCAAGAGAATCCAGTGCTCTGCTCTATGACCCCCTTGCATCTGTAGTCAGGGGCTGACATTTCCGTGAAGTAGCAGGTACTGCAGTGAGAGATCCAGGGTTTTCCAGGCCAATTAAAACAGCAGGGTTGCTCTCTTATCCTGCTGTTCCTTCTCTGCGCTCCAGCCTGGTAATCTCCCTCAGAGGTTTGGTTTGGTTTCATCTGTGCCACATCCCTGGAATGTGCTGCCGTCCCAGCTGTGGTGGTTATAAAACTTTGGCTTTGGGACTTTGGTTCTGCACCTGCCTCAGAGTCTGTGCGGTGCTTGTGTGCAGTCCCGGCAGTGCTTTGCTCCTGTCTCTGTTAGTGGTGCTTCTTGCAAGAGGGTCTGCAGAGAAGGGGAGTGTGGCAGATGTGGGGCAGGATCTTGCCCTGATCTGTCTACAGGAAAGATCTGGAAAGTAATTAGAACATCCTTTGAGGAGTGAAGCCTTTCAAAGCATCCACACTAGTCAGGGCTCAGGAGTTCCTGCTGCCTCTTCGCTCTGCTGTATGTGTACCCTACAGTGTTTGTATCCCATGCTTAATGTGGGTGTGTTCTCTTCTGCAGGTTGCAGGAGGACCCAGAGGCCATGAAGATAGACTTCAATGTGTATCAAGCAGATGCTGTGTCCAGGTTTAAGAAGACAAACCCTGGGAAGCCATATGTCAGGATGTGTGTTCGGAGGTATCCATGAGTCTTATGCTGTTTTCTCGCACATTGCAGTTGCTGTTGTGGAAATGAAGTCCTAACGATCTGTAAATGAGCCAGCATCTTGTGAGCTTTACAGATCATCAGAGTGCCTCCCTGGAGAGCGGTCCTGCCTAGAACTTTTTTTCTTTCAGTTCCTCCTTTGTTGGAGGCTGTGGCTGACAATTCCCCAGCCCTTGCTCTCAGCTCACACTGTTTGGTCATCTGGTTGCTGCTGATGTCTGAGTATTACTGGGAGTCAGGAATAAGAAGCCACAGCTGTTTTTATGAAATGCTTGTGAAACTCAGGCAGAGCTGAGTTTCAAGGGAGCTGTATGGTCCCTGAATTCTCAGTCAGTGCAGATCCCTATGGATTTCTGCAGAGATGGACCTCCCTAGAGCTTGCTACAGGCTCTGGGCCATGGCTTCAGTATTTTGATGTTTGTTAAGTGTGACTTTAAGATCAGTATGAACAGAGGGTAGGTGTACTGTTTCTTGCTGAATCCAGAACCTGATACTTAAACTCCATACCCAGGTACAAAGTTCAGTTTCTGCCTTTTCCCATTTTGCTACATTAAACCTGTGGCTCTGCACTCTGCAGCTCTCGTAGACAGAGCAAGGAAGTTGGTAATGCAGTTTTACAAAGGTATATCATGAGCAGTAGAATGATCCTTGTTCCATAAATACTTTCATTGATGAGTGAACAGACTCTACAGAATTAAAAGGAGGGAAAAGCAGGTCAGATGTTGATCGCAGCAACCTAAAGATCTTTCCAGCACAGAGGTATTAAGATTGCACTGGGCTGGCAACGTGCCAATATCCCTGTGAGCCGCATCTGATAGGCACAGTGCAGTGGCCCTTGTTTTTTTGTCAAAGGATTCAACAGTTCCCAGTTCCTGGCATGCTGTGTATTCATTCTCAGGGCTGGCGGCTTCCTGCTTTGGAAGGGGTGTGGAGGATCACTACCAGCTCCTCAGGCTGAAGGGAGCTGTTGCGATGGCTGGCCAGGACAGCCTTGCCTCTGTGTTCCTCTTGCTTTGAGAACAAACAGGATGTTTTTTTCTCCCTGCAGCTTTGATGAGCAGATCCCGTCCCTGCGGGCTCTGAAGCAGGTGACGTACCTGAGCGGGGACGTCCCGCTGGTCTTTGCACTGGTGGATCACGGAGAAATCACCTTCTATTCACTGAAGGAATTCAAGTTGCCTATTGATGTTAGTCACTGAAGCTGCTGTCGCTTGCAGGAATGGTGTGGGATGAAGGGAAGAGCTCTACTCAGGATTTGTTGTCCTGATCGATCAAATATTACAGAAAACAGACCCTGGAACCTTGGGTAGTTGACCACTTTATGGCTGTTACAGACTTCCCTCACCCAGATGGCCCAGGCATTATAGCATGATTTACAGCAAACAAATGTGTATGGCTTAGCTGGGCATTTCTGGACTGAAGTAAATACTGCTTTGTTCTTGCAGCCACTGATTCTCCAGCTTTCTCACTTGTGGACCACCAGTCTGCCTTTTTGTGTCATCTTTCACTGACCTGTGGACCATTAGAAAACACCTCACATGTTAAGAAGCGCTGTGCTACACCAATTGAATGGTTGGAGTTGTCACTGAGGTCAGCTGGGGACAGAATAAGCTGATCAGTGATGGTGTCCTCAGCCTCTGTCATTCAGCTGGGCAAAAGACCATCAGATCAGATTCTGATCTGAAAGAGGCACAGCCATAAACTCAGTCACCTGGAGTAAAGCTTCCAGACACTCGAGACAGGAAAGTGTGCCTTGAACACAATTTCATCAGGCAGAGGTCACGGAGAGCCCCAGAGCATTGCAGATGGCACATTGGCCTCGTGCTGCAGCAGCTGTGCTAAGCCATGTTAAAGTTTGACCAGCCCTATCAGCACAGTCCCTGATAGTCTCACCAGGGCTGAACTGCAGCCCCTCTGTTTCATCCTCTTTCCTGGCTGTGGATCCTTGTTATTTCTCTTGCAAGTGAGACATCCCTGAGTAAAGAAAAAAGCTACAACTTCCTAATAAGCCTTCCAGTCCTGTGGCTGTTGTCCTCCAAACTGAGGATATCATTGCTTTCCACCAGGATGTCTTGGTACCACATTTACTTTAGCCTCTATGCAAAAAGTGTCAGGCGCCAGAAGGTCTGCTCAGTGGATGGAGGTGAGCTGAGCATGGCTGTGTTTTCGTACCAAGATTTTCAGGACTGTAATAGCAACTGATTTACGTGTGTTTTATTTGCTATTTTTTTAATTCGTTTTGGAGAGGTGGAGACGGCTAAGCAATAAAAAAATCTTTTTCCAACAATGGAAGCTCCTCATTGCGGTCTTTAATTCCCCTAGAAATGTTAAGTTATGCACAGGGAGACACTGTGGAGGCTGCTGGGAGCCCAGTAGCAGCAGCTGGTAAATGCCTGCTCAAGGTCACACAACCGGGCTCCTACACCCCGTCTGTGTTTGGATCCAGCTGCTGCCCTGTTCCCTGGGAGAGCAGTGTGACTCAGAGCCTGGAGGTGTCCCTACATCCGCGTGCAGTTCCTGTCGGCACACCACTCTTCCTCCTGCGTGGTCAGAGGTATCGTAGCCCAAGGTGGCAGGGTTCTGCTGCCAGCGCTGCGCCTGGTCCGGTTTCACACACACACACCCCCCCGCTTTATCAGATGCTGGAAGTCTGTGGGGCTCTGCTGAGGTGAGGGTCTGACGGCTCCTCCCACACTCCCTCCCCTTCCTCTTCCTCCTTCTAGCCCCGCTTTGACTCTGATAGTTCTCTTCAAAGCCGGGGTTGGCAGCTCCACCTGCCCTCAGCGCTCTCCCAGACTGTTGTACAGATTAAAGGCAGTGGGAAGGGAGTTTCTAAGAACGGGCGCAGCCAGGAGAGCTCCAGCCTGACCCACAGGGCTCATGTTTGTCCTGGAATTAGGTCAAACTCACTCCTGTTGATTTCAATCAGTCTCACCTCCTTATGCCAAGGTGGAATTGTATTGATGAACTCTACGAGAGCCACCCAGTGAGTTTCGCTGGGGCAGAGACTCCCTGATTCAGCAAAAGACAATTACAATTTAATAACCACTGCAGGGAGGATTGAGAAACTGTGGCTGCCTTGCTCAGCACCACAACATCTGACAGTGCCTTTACCAGGATGGGAGCACGATGCAGGCTGATACCACTGCTCCACCTTGGCCTGCGATGTGCATCAGCTGGGTGTTGCAAGAAGACGACAGAAAGAAATACTTTAATTGAAAAAACATCACTTTTGGAAGCGTGCGTGAAACACTGACTGTTCTTGGCCCCTTGTCAGAGGTAATTTCAAGCTTTCACGTGGATGCAGAGAGGTCGGCAGACCTTGGGCTGCCGTTGCACTCTGCACGGGTGCAGATTCCTCGCTCAGCTGTTGTTTCCTGCCGCAGGACACGGGCTGGCTGCTGCAGCAGCAAGAGCAGCAGTTGTGTCCCTCTCTCCGGCGAGGGCTCCGACTTTCCGTAAAGCCTGCATGTTTCTTTGTCACGGCAGGCCGGCAGCTCCAGGGCTGGAGGCGGGCGCTGCGCCGGCCCCGGACGCGGCTTTCCCGGCTGGATTTCCCGGTGCCAACGCCGGGGCCGATGCCCGGGAGCCGCGGTGCCGCTCTCTGATTGGCTGCGGCGGGCGGGGCTGCTGAATTATTCATGAGCGCGCCGGATGAAAGCGAGGCGGGGCCGCGGCCGGGCTTGATTTGCATGCTAGGCCCCGCCCCCCGCCGAGCCTTTGCATATCGCTGTCCCGCCCCCCGATGGGCGGAGCCGCGGACGGCC
>VZRE01002352.1:257121-381086 GCA_013396775.1 Cephalopterus ornatus
CTCCGGCGCGGCCGGCAGGTGCTCGCCGGTGCCGGGGCCACTTCGCCCGTGCCCGGGGCCGCCCGCGCCTGAAGCCCCCGCGCACCCGGGACACCGGTGTGGGCTCCCCGCGGAACTTGCAGCGCTGGCGCGGAGCGTTGTTGGGTTTTTGTTTGCCGCTCTGGGGGTCGCTGCGCTGTGTCCGCCCCGGCCGGAGCGCGCTGCGCCCCGCGGGTACCGCGCGGCGGCTCCGCATCCCGGGATTTCCCGGGGGAGGCGGCGGCGGGGGCCGCGCCGGGACTTCCTGCTCGGCCCTCGAGGAGCGGGGCCGGGCCGGGGCTGCTCCGGGGCCGCCGTGGGGGGCGGTGGGAGCTGCTCCCTGCCCGCCTGCCGGGGGAGATGCCCCTGCCCGTCTCCAGCTGCTCCCGAGCAGATGTGATGAACGAGAACTGCGGGGGCTCCCTTGGGACTCTCTGTTAGCGTCTTCTCTTTATTTTTATTTCCCCCTTCAAATCCCGCTGCCTGTATTAAGATGCATTGTGTTACTGGTTGTTTTACCTCCCCAAAGTTTTCAGAGTTTCATGGGTGAGAGACCTGTGTTGCTGTTAACAGGCTGCAAGCAGGTGAACCAAAGTGAAACAAGTTTGGCACGCCTTGCCCTTCATTGTGCCATTGGAACAGGCTGTTGCTGACATCTCTCCTGGAGGTGAGGCTTTGGAGAAAGCTTTGTGTGTTTGTTTTTAGTGTTGTTGATGGTGTAGAGCAGGCGAAGCGGGTTCCGTGTTCCTGCAGTCAGTGATACAAAGCCTTACACTGATGTGGGGACAGCGACGAGACAGGAGGACAGCTCCACTGAGATTGTAGTAGTAAAAGCTGTCCGTTGTAATGTCTTACTTGGTGGGGAATGCTGCTCTTTGTAGTCATCTGAGAGCACTTTAGTCAACTGGAATATCTGGCTTTACCAAGTCCCAGGTGAAGCTGTGTGCCCAAAGCAGCTGCCTGGTGATTTTAGCTTTGATTCGGGAAGCTGGTGCTTCTGGCAAGTGGAATGCAAAGCGGTGGCAGGTCCCAAGGGTTCTCCGTGCATCCTGGCACGTTCCTTGTACGGACAGCCTGGCCCATGGAAGGGACAAGGATGATCTCTGCCAGTAGTGAGCAGTCCCTAATCCCATTCAGTGCTGCTTGTAGCCTCGCAAGGGGTTCTGTAGAGTCCACGGTATTGGAAAGGGAGAAGAGTTCTCAAACATCTTCACAGGATGCTGCTGAGGAAAGCCTTTTATTTGGTTTTGAACAGATTGCATCTGCTGTAAAACCCGACCAAAGAAAAGTATTGGAGGAGTTAAACCAGTTGAGAGCCCTCTATCTTTTAGTGACTTTCTGGAATGGTAACACAATTATTGCTGGGAATTGCTTGTGGAAGAGGTGTGTCTTTTCTTGGCTGACATAGAAGCTTGAGAAATGTCAAAGAGTAAGACAGGTTTTAAACATATGTCTTGCAGTTACTACATGGCAATAAAATTGTGTGATACTGCTAGTACCCTGATCTTTCTTTACAATACCAAAGGAGGGACTGGTGGTAGCTGAAAGTTTGGTTTCTGTGCAGAAATTGGTATGGAAACTCGGATTCTAATATAAAAGTTTCTTTTAGCTGGATCTCTTTGTGTTGCTTTAAGCAGCAGATGCTTTTGTGGTTTACTCCATTGACCCACTGTGTGTAAAATGCTGTTCCAAAGTTACAAGCCACTCTTCCCTTTGATTCACGCTTCTCAGCAAAGCCTACAAAGAGTTTTGCATCATTTGCAATAATGTTGTTCAGTGCAAAGACTTTGTTCTGCTGTAGTGTTTTGAAACTTGGTGTTGTCATGCTCCCATGACAAGGAGAGCACAATAGGAGTCATAATGACACATAAGGTTTGCACAACTCGTAAATTCATTGCAGGTGGGCGGTTCCTGGTAACTCCAGGCACAAAGCTGTGGAGTACGTGAACTTGCCCGAGTTGTGTGATTGGTTCCCAGTTATTTCCCAAGAGTTCTTGGAGAATTGACCTCTGATCTTTTATTTAATATTTTCTGTGCTTTGGGAGGGCGGCCACCTGCACGTGGTGTTGCCGCAGTTTGCTCATTGTTCACTTAACTGTCTGCCTCTCCGGGTTCACCAAAATAAATCCTTTTTGCAGGAGGGTCTTTTGGTTTACCTCTCTGACTTTTGTATGCAAGGTGCACCTGAACACTCTCCTGTTTATGAAACTCGAGTTGCAATGGATCAGCAGTTGTGTTGTGTGAGGGAGATCTCTGCATGGTCTCATTAAACTGAGATAATTGTTGGAGCATCTTCCTTATTCTAGGAAAAGGAGGTGGTATCTTACACTTGCAAGCTTCCCTTGCTTTAGCTGTTCTGCTTGGCTTGTGCTTTCTTCATGAGTATCTGTCTTGACAGCGTGTCACAGCCAAGCACAATGGTAGAGATGAACAGTTAAAGAACATCTAGGCCTTCTTTCATTGATGTCAAGCTAAATTTGCTCTTAAACTTGTAATTTCACTTTGAGTCACGTCAAATGGCGCCTGTAATCGATAAATGTGAGAAGCTTGGTATTTAAATGATGCTTTGATGTTTTTTTTGTTGGTGTGAGATCATTGGTGCTAAGGAATAGCTTTTTGCTGTGCAGTCGATCCAGCCTCTGTTCTGTTGTTGCTGACTGTGTTGGTAACAGGAACAAGGCAGACTTTTGGGTGCAGGAAAAAACCTGGTTCAGACAAGGCCATGGTGGTGACGGTTAGTTCCAGGAGCACTAACTGCCTGTAGTTCAAACAAAGCTGGGTGATAAGGCCTCTTTTATTTTAGCAGGGTTGATAAAAGTGTTATCAGATGCATAGATAGAAGTTCTCCCTTTAAGGACCTGTAAGCAGGAAGGAGTGCTGAGGAAGGAATGAAAAGGAGGCCTAAAGCAAGGCAGGATTTAAGAGTTCTTGAGATACTCGATGACATTTTGAAAAGAAAGCTCTTGGACCGTATCCCACTGAAAACCTGTTCAAGTTGAGTAGAGGTTGCCAAAGAAGCACGCAGATGGTACCTTGCAACTCCCCTACGTGAGCAATATAAACTCATATGTTTTTGTTGTGGGGTTAACTTGAGACCATATCCACACTTAATACTGTCTACATAGTAAAAACTTCTGACCTGGGCTTTCTCTTCTTGTAAGACTGGATTAACTTGTGGGATTGGGACTTCCAGCACTGGTTCTCTTTTTCTTTTGTCTGGAAACTCCACTCTCATGCGAGGACATAAACAAAAATTGCAACAAATTTGAAGAGAGGGTAATTCCCCTCCAGCCTATGCCAAGCTGATGAAGAAAATCCAGAGTGTGTCAGCAAGCTGCGCGTGGGCATCAAGATATATTGCTGTGTGCAAAAGCAATGGAGCCAAAGCAAAACATGGAGCTCTGAAGGGATTGGTAACACTCAGCAGTGAGGAATAATTAATGCTTCTCTTAGGAAGAAGCGTTTGGCTTTCTGTAGAATATAGAATATTGAATATAGGGTCTGTCAGGGTTTATGGTAAAGCACACATGCCACGTCTCACACATCTGAAATGAACAGAGCTGAGCAAGGAAGACAGAATGAAATCTGGTTTTGATGTTAACTGCCCCTTAGTCTGTGATTGGAAACAGGATCATCTTGAAACTCGTGTTTTCATTGCCTTTCTTTTATGAATAGTGAAGAGATTCTATTTTGTGCCTGGGTCTAATCAAATGAGGTGAAAAATTGTACCTCATTGTACTTGACTACATCAGGAGCTTGATGTACAGAGCACTCTGAGCTCTGCTGTCAGGTGTCCATGGACTGAATATGAGCAAAACTCAGCCTTGGGCTACTGTTGCCTCTAAACAGCTGTCCTCAATGCATCTTAGAAGAAGGGAATGTTGCACATAGTTTCTGGTAAAAGACTCATCTTTGAAAGCCTAAAGAATTGTCTCCCTGGAAAATAAGAACATTAGATACATGCAGACCTGGCATGGCTTCAGAGGCTACTGGAGAATTCCTCTCTGGCTACTGGTAGCCACAATTGTTACCATATGGTTGTAAACGCTGACTGGCACACAACTGCAGAGCACATGGGGTTGGAGTTCTACGTAAGACACCAAAGGTGTGTGGGAGAGAAACTGGTCTGCTAATATGTAAATGTGCATCTGGAAGATAAGATTATACAGATTGTGGAATCTTTCTTTTTTTTCTAGCATTGGAAAAGGTACCTGCTTATTTGTACTAAAGCCAAAATTGTTTGCATTGACAAGAGCCTCGTAAAATTGTAATAATAATTCTGCTTGGAGGACCTGTGCTGCAGTGGATGCTGTTCCTTCTTTGCTCAAAACTGCTTTTCCTCTCATCTCCTCTCAGACAATCAGTTCTTTGGTCAGGCATGAAACCCTGGTATCAGTCAATAAGAAATGACTTTTTTCGTGCCTCCTCTGATCCTAATGGACATCAGCCTTCCAGGATGATGGCTCTTCAAGTGAGTTACTGCTTGATTTGGAGCTATTGTGCTCCTTAGCCTGTTGAGCAAGTTGTTGTGGGCTGGAGTGTGAATGTTGTTGCATAAGCAGGCTCAAACAGCACGCTTCTGGATGCAATTAATATTTCAGGATAAAACATTTTAGCAAGGTGTTAAATATAAAGTTTTGTCTCTGTCAAATCAAGCCCACTCTTCTTTCTTTGCTCCTAACACTGAATTTTGTCTCTGCTGGCACAGCTGAGGTCTCTTCTTCTAAAGTGGGGAGGGTAATTAGTAGAGTTTCTCTGTGGGTTTGCCTAGTTTAACAGGTCCAGGATATTGATTGACAGTGGGAAAGGGTGCGTCTCCTTGGCACTTTCCTTTCCTTGTCTGGCAGAGGGCAAGTTGTGTGTTATACATGGGTGTGATTTGTTCTCCTTGCATAGCACAGCACCTTGTCACTGCTCTGTAACTTTTGCTAACTTAGAGTGACTGTAGCTTTGTGTAAATATGTCCCTCTCTCAGGAACGTCTGGTGAAAGAAGACTTGTGATCTGATAGAATTTTCAAAATTTCAGTTGAGGTACTAAATCATCGTAAAAGGATTTATTTTCTAATTAAACTACACTTTTACTCTTCTCTTTTTTTGGGTCCTTGCTTTGTTTCTCTGCACGTGCTGGTGGCTCACAAGCACGGATACCTGTAGCTGCCCTGCTCAGAGCTGCTTTTCTCCTTGGTAATTGATGCTGCTAGTGGTTCTAGGTGACTAGAATGTCACTTGGGTGATATTCTAGTCACCTGGATGCTGGTGATTCTGGGGAAGTGACTCAGGTGATTGGTCCTCATGTGATTTTCTGGTCCTCTGAACCAGGGCTGCATTGCAGTCATGGTGAGCCCCAGGCAGTGCTGCACAGGTGGCTGGAGATTTTGGAGTGTAAGCAGGAAAGTAAAAGGGCAGTAATGCAACAAAGGGGTACAAGTTCAAGCTCAGGGAGTTTCTAAAAGGAGTTCTCAAAATATGCCTGTAGAGCATCCTGTTTATCACACCATTTCCTTCTTTTGGACCTTCACAGCTGGTGTAAGGCCTTGCTAGAGACCATCTGAAAAACAATTCCAGCTCCTCAGGAATGGCTGCTTTAAATCATTAACCAAAGGTCATCATTACTGGCAGGAGCACAGAAACAGCCACCTTGTTTCCAGCTGTGCTACTCCCATCTTTACAGATGTGAAAGCTCCTTCCCTCAGTCACCCCCAGTCCCTTTGGTGCTCCTGGTCCCTCTCTTTTTCATGCCTTCTCCCCACCTTGCTGCAGGTGGGCATGTACCTCTTCTGACAGAGGGGTACTGTAGAATATCCATTCTGATTGTTCACTGCACCTCCCAAGTTCTGGCCCCCACTGCTCATGTGTGTTGTATACAGAGCAGCTGGCAAATTGCTGTAGTTTCCTGTCCAGCAAATTAAAATAAAATCCTCACTGGAGCGTCTGTACACTGGAAACTGGAGTTAGTGAGAGTTGGCCAGGGCAGGAGCGTTTAGCACCAGGGTAAGTTGTCAGGGTGTGATTCAAACCTTTGCTCTTGAGTTGGCAGCGTTTTACTTATCACTTAGCACCTCTGCAGAGGGGAGATGTGACAACCTCTTGAGCTGTGTGGAATAGGAGGCTGCAGCCTGGTACCCCCGGTGTGATTGTTGGGTTGTAAGTCAGGTCTAATTTATCCTGCTTGGATCCTCCTGTCACTATGAGAGACAAGGCAGTGGGACACACGGAATTGTTTGTGTTGCTGGCTGCACAGTGAACCTCAGGTGCAAGATTTCCTTCCCCTACCCCCACCCTGAGCAGAGAGTTAGCCTTGATATTTTACAAAAGCAAGTTAATAATTAATGCAGCTCCCCTGCAGGAAGCACAGCGCCCTTTCTGCCGTACCCATGGAGCAAGCTGAAAATGTGATTCTTTCTCGTTTTAGCTCAATGGCTGGAGGGTTACCTGGGGTGAAAGCTGATGCTAGTCAATAATGCCTGAACCTCGGTATTGGCCTTTAGGTTGGGCTTGTCTGAATATTTATGCAAATACTGCAGTTTTGCCTTTTCTCTGGGTAAGGTCAACCGAAGCGACGGCAAAATGGCCAAGTGTAAAAACTCTTCTAAAATCCTCCAATTTTATCTGTACTGGCTTTCTCTATCGATGTGAAAATGGCATTGTGCAGTCCTGCGGCAGAGGTGCTGCGCTGAGGTGGTGTCAGGTTTTAGTCACTCGATAGCGGTGTTGTCTCAGTCTGCTCTGGCTGATTTGTTACCTGCTAAACCAAAATAAATAACCTACTTCTGCCTGCTCCACTGCTCAGGCTGCTTTTGTTTATATGGCTTTGCTTTTCTTTTTCGTTAGGACTTTTGTTGCCAAGATACTACGGCAAGGAAGATGAGAAGGTTCTTAAGAGCCGGACACGATCCAGTGCGAGAGAGGCTTAAACGCGACCTTTTCCAGTTTAACAAGGTACAGTGCTTGCCTCAGACTTCAAGGCATGTGTGTGCGAGACAAATCTATCCTGAGCCTCTGTGCCCTGTAAATGCAAGGATAAACTACTTGAGTGTGGGTGGAAAAGTTAAATTTAGGAGAGGTGGTTTGTTCTCTTTTTTGATTCTGGTTTTTGTTGTTTGTTTTTGTTTTTTTTTTTTTCCCTGCCTGAGTAGTTTTGTTTAAGCTCAAGAGCATGTTCTCGATTTTGGCTTTCCTTTTTTAAGAGAAAGGACATTGTCATGCTGTTAAGTGGCACTTGCTGAAAGAAGAGATCTTCACAGCAGCTTTTATATGCTGTGAGTGGCCTGTAGGTTGTCCTGCTATGTGCTGTGACTGTTTCTGTTAGAGGTGGTCTTTGTGGAACTGCTGGGAAAGTAAATATTTTTCTAAAGATACACATAAGCTATGGCTTTGTGATGCAGCTGAAGCCAGAGTTCTTTGTCCTTGGTTATACTTTCAGTTTACAAGTATACCTCTGGTTTTAAATGTGAATTTTAAAGGCTGTGGTAGCACCTGGGCTGCATAGTGGCCATTAATAATGAATTTCTATTATCTTAGTCTGAATCTGTATCTAGGTTTTTTTCCTTCCCTCTGTGAAGAAGAAGTGGCAATGGCTGTGCTACCTATCCAACACTGGGCATTTTTGTTTTGAGTCCTGGCCAGGAACACAGTGCTGCTTTCATCTCTGTAAATGCCTAGTATTAAATCATTACTGGGCTAATGGCTACTTACACCTTCATTGGGGAGCAGAAATATGTTTGTAGGTTTTGTATTTCCAAGGTTTAAATGGAATTTTGCTGAAAAGTATAATGGATAAATGAAATCAGCCTAGGAAATAGTGTCCTTGATTCATTAGAACTGTAGTGTAGATAGGTACTTTAAGTGGAACTGTGGATATCTGAGATAAATGATTTAATGTAATTGGTACTAACCAACACCAATTCCATGTATACCTCCCTCCCTGAGGAACTCAAGAGTGCTTCAGGTCTGTTTTCTGCCTGCTTCCATGAGGAAATGCTAGTGCAGATGCAGTAGAAAAATCAGTAAATGCAGCCCAGGATCGAGTTGTTTGCATGCCCAATGCAATGTCAGCTTCAGAAAAGACATCCCAGGGATGGGTCAGAATTGCTTATAAGCATATAAAATTATATATACCTTAGAAAAACCTTTGCCACTTCAGGGATGTCCCCTTCCTTGAACATGGCTTTTTTCTTATGAGAAAGTTTGGCTAAACTTCACCTGCCAGAGACAGACTAATTTGCATGATGCAAAACAGAGTTGAAAGAACTAGCTTTTGCATCAGAGGGAAACTTCCAAATATATTAGAAGCTGACGTCAGGATTTGTGACTCCATTTGATTCAGTCCTGAAGGTAAATCTTGTTTCTGGGGAGACAACTGCTTTGGACATTTCCTAGTGGTTTGCTTTGATTAACAGCTTGGTAATTAAAGGCCTTGTAAAATGCATTTGCACCTTTAAGCCACAGTAACTTGTTCTTTTCTAATAAGAATCAGAAGGGAATGAACATTATACCAGAATCTTTTACACTATATTTTTTTCTTACTTACAAATCAGGGATTTTTTTTCCCCAAGTCTTGCGTCTCCCATTCCAGTATTTCCAGAGATAATGGGCCATTTGAAAGCTTCTACCCTTTGATCCAATAAACATCTACTCACAGCTAGGTAGACTGAGAAGGTCTGGGAAAGTCAGACCTGAATTCTGAGCTGTTGAAGGTTGTGGCTCCAAGGAGCCAAGAATCAGTGCTTTGTGTGCCAAGGCTGTCCTTGTCTAATGTGCTATTAAAGCAAGCACATTAGTGTTGGTAAGCAGGTTTTTAAACACTTGTTATTTGAGGTCTTTGAAAGACTTCTGGTTAAGAACCTGCTTGGGAAATATTTAGTGGGACTGTAAAGTTGCTGATCAGAGAAATTGCACGGTGGATTTGCACCTCTTCAGTGTGTGATGCGGGTCATGACTGAATGGAAGGTCTGTACTTTAAAAGTGCTGGGGATTCCTGCCCTCATTTTACCCAGAAGTTGAATATAAATGCATTTTGCCGCACAGGTTTAGTGTTAATATTGTGGAATGTGTTTGACCACGCTGACCTAGTAATGGATTTCAATTTAAAAAGTCTACTTGATTGGTGGTGGTGGATATTTTGTTTGTTTGTTTATTCTGTCAGGTATAAATAGGCTGTGATCTTTTCAATGCTTCTCTCTTGCATTTCTCTTCTGGATAAGAGGTGGTCCAGATGGTTTTAAAGGACTGATTGACCACTGGACTAGCTCTTCAAGTTTGTGTTTGGTTCAAAAAACACCTTCCTAAACTCTGTTAGTCAGTTGGCTTTGCATATCTGTTTCTCTGTATGAGTAAGAACTTCCCATGCTTGTGTGTACCTGTTGCGAGAATCTGTTTTTAGCTCAGTGGATAGAATGAAGGATAAGGTATGTGGACTTGGCAGTCTACTTCTTGACGTTTATCCTGCTTTTGGAAGTAGTATTTGGATGCCTTTGGCTGAGTCCAAGGCCTGCAGAATGAACATGTTCAGGCTGGCACTGTCAGACTAGATGATGGGTAACACACAGGTGAACCAGCCTGTCTTACAGCTGAATGTTACCAAACTGGGAGCATTGCATTTAATTTATGGCTTCGTGTTTTTTCCCCCTGTTTTCAGCCTTCCTACCCCTCTGCTGATGGGTGTGATGGATGGCTTACCTGAAATCTGAACTGGTGTCTGTGCAGAGCGGGGTTAGCAGATCCAGGCTTCATTGTTCCTTCAAAAGGCGAATTAACAAAGGGGCAGGGTTTGTATGGCCCCTGGTTGGGCTTGGCTCTGCTTTGTCATGAACAACCCGAGAGGAGAAGCGGAGAGCAATGAAAGGAGGAGGACAGAGCAGAATTTTATCGGCACAGCTTTAGTGTGGGCTGGGAACAACTGTTCGGTTTGGCCACGTTTTTCCTGCAGTAAATGTGACTGACACGAAGCATCTCTGTTAGTCAGTGCTGCTGACATCAGCCTTACTTGTACCGAGTCTGACAAATCTGTGGTCTGAGGAAAATGAAAACGAAAGCTCCCACCTTTCCCCAAAGAAACAAAGGCCCTTTTGAGAAGGGGGGCACGTTGTGGGCACTCCAGTTTCTTCTTTCAGCTCTGCTGAAAGGCTCCATTGTAACCTCTGCTGCCTTCTGCCCCCCTCGCCCTCCCCTGCTGGGTTTACCTGCTGAGCAGGTGAAAGGATTGGCTGATGAAAGCTGCCCCAGAGAGGGGAGGAAAGGAGGCCACGGAAAGCTGACTTGATGTCATTTAACAACTGGGTGTAAATAAGCACACGGAAAAGATCTGGGTAATCAGGACAGTGAATGTGAATGCCTGGCCCTGGTGGTGTCATATACAGCCCCAAAACCACCCTGGAGCCTTTATTGCCCAGCTGTGGAAACAACTCCCTCTTCTGTCATTCATTTATCTTCCTTAGCTCTTAAGGGCATCTCGGTTGCAGATTCAAAGCTATCAGAAGCCATTAGTACATTTGCTCTAGTCCACGAGAAGTTGTGGTTGTTGCTGATACTTCTCTTTTGCAAATTTGCCTGTGGAATGGGGGGGGGACACACTTCAAATTTTTTGTTGAATGAAAACCTGGAGAAAAAATTACCCTCCTGTTATTATTACTGAATGATGCACACTTGGTTATGCAGTTCATAGGTCTCATACTTGAAAATTAAAGCTTTATTGACTTGTCTAATGTGTTTACAAATTAACACATCAAACCCAAGATATAATTAGGCCAATATTAAAGCTAGTGTTGACAGCTCCCTAACAGGCAGTACAGTATTGTATAAGTCATGGTTTTCTGAGGCTAAAGCTTTATCTTCTGGGCTGGATTAAATCTCAGAATAATCACAGTTTCTAATTGATGTGTCATTGAAAATTACACCTAGTTGTGCTGATAACATGACAGTGCAGTGACTGTGAACAAGTTGAAACTAAAACAGTGGAGTTACAGTGGTGTCTCCCTAACAAGTTCCTCACTTTGTTTTGGGTGAGAGTGGAGTGGTGTTTATTGTCTGGGCTACACCTGATTCATTTAAATGTTTGATTTCTTGTTAAGATAATTTGATACGTTGAATCTTCTTCCCAGAATTGTACACCATAGCTTCATACTCCCACAACTTTGATAATTAGGAAGCTTTTCTTTGTTGTCTTAGTAGCTGTCATGGTAGAGAGAAATTCCTCTTTTCCTGTGCTGGAAACTTCCTTGTTTCAATTCTGAATCCATAGATAAATTTCTAATTTCACACAGTCTCCTCTAGGAAGTTTTATGTGTAGCTATGCAAAGTTTGGTTAGCAACAACTTCAAGGGTGACATTAAAAAGATTGACTTCTCAAAATCTGCTTTTAATCATACAAACCTAACACTTAAATTACCTTCTTAGAATATGAGTAAGTAAGGCTGAATATTAAGTTATCATAAAAGAAAGTAAACTCAGTGGACTTGGAGCTGGTAGTATTAATCTTAGCTTACTACCTATAAAAGGTAAAAAAATGAGTAACTATTCTTTAGCCCAGTTTAATGAGTTGGCAAGCAGAAAATTGGGAAATGCTCCAGGATTTCCAATTTTATATCTTCTAAAGTGGCTCATCTTCCCCTAAGAGGATTTCAGACTGGGGTAAATGATGTTTAGAGGATGGAGGTCTTCTCTTACAGCCTATGAATTGTGATCAAATGGCTAAAACTGGAGCAAACTGGCAGATACGGAGTCAGCTGTATCCTCCTCTGCCTGTGTCTTTGAGCAGGACCAGTAAAAGGGCATTAAAGTACTTTGCAGCAGCTGGGAGCACCTCAGGCTAATGGCCTGACCACAGAAATGAAACCAGCTTCATTTGATTCTCGTGCAGGGGATTAAGTTGGGAAATCACTATGCAGGAAATAAAGTCCAGGTGTTACTTTTAGGCTGAATAAAGCATAAAACTAAGTCATGTGGTAGCTTTGCTTCAAAGGCAAGATGGAAATGAGGATGGGAGTGTGAGGTGCAAGTGCTTCTGTAGATGGAGGGTTCTCTGCTTGTTATTTCCTTTTAATCATGAGGGTAATGAATTCCCATTCTGCAGCTGACCAGCTTGCCTTAAAAGAAGGTATTTTCCAGAAGCTGGGCCTGTAAGGATAACAGTGTTTTCCAGGAAGTAGCCCTATTGATCTTTGGGCACACCAGCCCCTCTTTTACATGGCTCTGTGTTGGTGAACTCACACACACTTGTTTTGCCTAAACCATGATAATAGCTCTACATTAGCACTTCTAAATACCTGACTGAGCTATTTTCCGAGCATCTTGGTTGCATCCTGTAAATATGGCAGAATGTTATTCCCTGGCCTGTAAATCCACCAGCCATGCTCAGTTTGGGGTGTACAACATGCTCCAAATCTTCCTCCTGGTGAATTGTACTTCAGGGAAGCCACTAAGGCCAAGCAACATACACTGCTCCCTATGATAGTGACATCTTTTTAGTCCCAAATGGCTTTGAATTAGTCTGAGGTGGCCTAGCAGGCTCCTGTTCTCATTAAATTCCAGCATTCCTTGTGTTCCCTCTGGAAAATATGGATTACAGTAGTTTTCCTGACTGCCCACAGGAAATCTGTTTAGTTTCCTTGATGAGCCCTGGTGGTCACTGGTAGCTCTTCATTGCTTTGCACCATTTCTTGATGTCAGTCACCAAGAGAGGTCAGGAAGGCTGACCTGTGTGGAATGTGGCAGATAAAGCTGGTCTTACAGTACACAGCATTTGTGTCAGACTTTGAAATTGTGCTGAGCAGTTGGTTTACAGAAGTGAAGTTGATGTGGAGTGATGGAGTGTGTTGCATTGACTGACTAAGCTGTGCTTATGCAGGGTTATTTATAATCTTAACATCAAGAGCTGCTTGGGCTACTGTTTTCAGGATATTTCTTTCATTTCTGTTACACCTCCGCACATCCTGGCTGTGGAGCCGGGGGTACTCAGAGTACATTCATCCTTAAGCTGTTGTTCAGCAAATCTAACCTGTGTCTGAACACTTTTCAAGAGAAAAAGCTGACTTCACGTGCTGTATTTCAGACTGCCATGCCATATTTACCAGCTGGTTTTTATCTCTGTACCACAGTGCCCATGAAACACGCTGTTGATCATGGTTTTTCTTTCTTTCTACCAGACTGTGGAACATGGATTTCCCCATCAACCCAGTGCTCTGGGCTATAGCCCATTTCTGCGCCTTATGGCCATCGGGACGCGATCAGGAGCCATCAAACTGTATCTTTTGAACAACTTGGGCTGGATTTCTCTAACCCAGTCAGAATGTGCAACTTTGAAGACGTTTGAAAAGCTAAACTAAGTATAAATTTGCAGGCAAGGGTTTCTGGAACGTTGAAAGAGTTTGCCAAGATCCGGTGTGATTTTGGTCCGATCAGGGTGGGATTATCCTTCTGAGAGCTGAGCTACAGCTCAAACAGAAGCTGAGCTGATGCAGATATTAAACAAGACTCTGCTCTTGCTATGCAGAAGGTCAGACTAGATCTGGCCTAAGTTTAGCAATCCTTCATGTTGTAAATTCCAGGGTTGTTTAAATATTTGGGGCAGGGTTCCTTTTTTTTCCCTGAAGCAATTCTATTTCAAAGGTTAAAGCTAAACTCAGAAATGCTTTCAGCTTCCTGAGTTTTTGACCATCCAGGAATTAAAGATCTAAACACTGAAGGTGGTAATTTTTATTTGCTTTTTTTTAAGCCAGTGATGCCCAGTCTGATTTCTGTGTGTATGTGAGGCGCTGAGGTGTTTCCCATGGCACAGTACCAGCTAGGCAAGTTGTAAAACAGGCGTATCACCCAGCCCAGAAAGGAAAAGTTGGTGCTGTCTCTGCCAGCTTAATCATTCATTCCTGGTGTTGTTTGTGCTCAGAGGCTGCACTGCACATGCAGGCAAGTAACCATCTGTCTCTTGGTTACAAATTAGTTAAGCAGGATTGGAGTGTCTGGGAAACCACGAAATATCCCTGAGAAAAAACAGGGTCCAGGCACCTCTTCTGCATGTGCTGGAAGGAAGCAGTAAACTTCCGTGTTCTCCATAACCTGCCACAAGCATGTAAAATCAAAGTAGATTTGCATTGATTCCTTTCAGTCCAGATCACCAACAGTAAAACATGGTTTCAAACTAATGTCTTTTTCTTCTTGCTTGCTAGCAAGCTTCTTATCAATTAATTGTAGCTGTGGGTCACCTTAAATACTGTAGATCCTCAACAAACTCATCAGATATGGTGCTCCTGGGGTGGAGTTCATGGGTTTACATGAAGAAAACAACACTGTAATGCAAATTCACTTTATACCTGATCAGGTAAGTGTATTTTCAGTACCTCTGTGACTTAACGTTGTTCTCTCTTAAACAGGTGTTGATTTTATTCCAGGAAACTGGGCTCCTATTACCAAGTATATTCAAATGCTGCTTGTTTGGGAAAGGTTTATCCCAGTGTATTTTGTGCTCTCAGCAGCGCTTGTTGCTGTGGAGATGCTTGGTAAAACTAAAAGAGAAGCTTTAAACTAAAGAGTAGCTTTCTTGTTCATAACTGTTAGTCATTTATCTCCAGCAACATACTGGGAATGGTAATGAGGCCAGCATAGTTCAAGCAATCTGCTGCAGAAGCAAGAACTTCCTTTTCCTTTTTTTTTTTTCCTTTTTTTTTTTCCTTTTGCAGCCTCTGTTTTTTCAGTAGGGCTGGGTGATCTTTCCTCTGCACCACAGACAGCGCAGGAGCTGCTGCTGAGCTGATTTAATTATTTTCAGGAGTTCAGAACAGCACTGCTAACCTTGCCTGCTGTTAAGTTTGTTGCCTTTGTGTTTGGGGGTATTGAATCTTGCTCCTGGGGATCTCTGAACAGTTATTGCCACAAACTAAAAATAGGAAGGCAGAATTTTCCAATTGCCTGGTGACTGTCTGACCACTTTCCTTTCTCTTGACTGTCAGACTGGTGTCATGGCCACAGACTTTGTGGCCTGATGCCCCCAGTATAGCACAAGTGGCCTCTTTATGAGAGGGATTTAGTTCTTGAGGCGGTTTTGGGTGTCTGTTTGCTTAACTAATGGTATAAACTGAAACTCCCATGGGGAGTGTTGCACCAGGTGTGGCTGCAGCAGGTAAAATGCTTCAATTTGAACATCCAGCCAGCAGGGCTGGGCTCATAAAAGGATTCTGACACAACCCTGCAGAATGAGGTTGGACACGAAGAATGTGAGGAGTGTGGTGTAGCAGACTGTATCAGCCCCACCCAAAGCTGGGGTGTGTTCAGCAAACCTGTGCTGAGGGAGGAGGAGGTGAGATACAGCCTGCAGCTGCACGGCTGGGCTTTACAGCCCTGGCTGATCTTCTCCAGGAGCCTAAAGCCTTGTCATCCCCCTCAGTGATAACCTGTGCCTCTGCCCTGTATAACTGGGTTTTTAGCCTTTAGGCTACTTCTTGCCTCCCTCCACCCCCCAAATCCCATTGCTGCAGTGTTTATCCACTGCTGTAAAGAGCTGAGCCAGCTCCCCAGTCCTGTTTTAGCAGAGAATTATGAACAGCAGCAACTTTATTGCTAAATTTACTGCTTTATATTTAATAATTGTGATTCTGGAAAACAAGCATGTTGTGTGGTTTTGTAGTGCCAGCTGGTGACATTGCTGGATGACAACAGTTTGCATCTCTGGAGCCTGAAGCAGCACGGAGGAGCATCCGAGCTGCGGGAGGAGCATCGCTTCACCCTGAAGGGGCCACCAGGGTAAGCCACAAGAGGGGTTTTGGGCCAGTTTGGGGATAAGCAAGTCAGAAAATGCTGCTATTTTTTAAGCTAGAGCTTGTCCTGTTCCTAACAGCCTCTCACTCTGAATTCATTAGAAGAGCATCCATGGAAACCAAACAGGAGTTGGCTAGGGCCGGGGATATGAGCTTTTGAGAGTGTTGAACCAATGTAAAGGGTGATATCTTTTAAAATGCTGTGCATCCACTTCTGTGAGTACGGGAGCTTTTAATCTTAAGGTTAGGTAAATCTAAGCACCCCTTAAGTCAGAGTTTTAAAATACTGTTATGGCTTTATTTTCACTTGACTTTGCCAGTTTTAGGTGAGCTACTTTCAGCTGCTTTAGGAACACTTGAGAGAGCTCTGTGAAAAGGTGTCTGGTTCTTTGTCCATGTGCTTGTCACAGGTCTTTCATCTTCAAGCTTGTTTTCCTCCTTCATAAGAACCATGCCTGGCTCAAAATCTCTGCCTATAAAACAAATGACACCTGTAAATTTGTGATTTTTGGGGCGTCCTGCGCAGGGCCAGGAGTTGGTGATCCTGATGGATCCCTTCCAACTCAGCGTATTCTATGATTCCATGATTCTGTGAAGCGTCGCTGTTGAGTTGGTAGTTCTCTTAAATTCAGTGACATCTGCATCCCCAGGTCTCCACCAAGTGCCACGCAGATAACAGCTGTCCTTCCCCATTCCTCACGGGAAGTCCTGTACCTTGGCACGGAGAGCGGCAACATCTTTGTGGTGGAGCTTCCGTCGTTCCGGGTGCTGGAGGACAGGACCATCAGCTCCGAGGCTGTGCTGCAGCGGTGAGTGAGCAAACGGGGCTGTGCAGAGGTGGAATCCCATTAGCAGACACATCCTTTGTTGAAATGTCACCCGAGATTATGCGCTGGGGCCTCGCTGTTGTGTTAAGCATTGTCCACATCCGCGTGACTCCTGTGAAAGTAGCTTTGGGTCCTGCTGTGTTAAGTAACAGTTTCTGTCCTGCTCAACCCGGTGCTGTCACTCTGGAGGTCCAGCATGTGGGCAGAGTGATACAGGACGCACTTGGGGTAAATCTGCAAACTTTGTGCCCTTGTGTTTACTTTAAAAAAAAAAAAAAGTTGATATTTAGCTGTGATTACCCATTTATTTTTCCGACCACTGGCAGAACTTCTGATGCTGCTCTGTCCAAATGAGGATTTTACCACTCTGGAGATTCAAGTGCTGCTGAAAACTGTCTTCCTTCGTGTCTTTGTTTCTTACTGACATTTCCATCTTACCTTTATTCAGTAAGAGAATAGGTTGGGTGATTCAGACTGTCTTTACACTCCTGGGATCCAGACCTGGAATTCATTGTAAACCTTGGCCATTCCTTGAAGAAAATAGGGCTGGGTGCATGTCTGTGTGGCAGGCCTGGTCTGAGGTCTTACATTGTATTTTTCTGCTGCTTGAAGGATTTGTGGAAAGACTGCGCTTGCCTGTTTGAACTTTTTGTTGCTTAATTTCTCATTCTTACACCTTTTATTAGTCATTTTAGGTTGTACCTGGAATCCACTTTTCTTGGTTTTCTCTTCTGCAGGGTGCCAGAAGATAACTGTAACAGGAGATCGTGTGAATTGGTAGAAGCCCTTCGGGAACATCCCAAGAACCCTGACCAGATCCTGATTGGATACAGCAGGGGTTTGATTGTCCTCTGGGACCTGCAGAATAACAAAGTGACACACCATTTCCTGGGCAGCCAGGTATTAATTCAATCCAGAGTCAGTTCAGCCGGGGAGGAAGGGCTCTCACCTCTCAGGGCACTCTTGAAGATGAGTAGGTACAGGGAGAGCCTGACAAAGCTGCTTTTTTTAGTAAGAATGAGCTGGTTTTGAGAGGGTAACAGCTCTCTGGAGAGCTGTCATTGTATGCCTTTCTTTTCAGCAACTGGAAAACCTCTACTGGCAGAGGGATGGCAGTAAATTCATTAGTTGTCACTATGATGGAAGTTACACCCAGTGGCCAGTATCCAGTGACAACAGGCAGCCGGAGCCTCTGGAAAACACTGTGCCTTATGGTCAGTAAGTGAGGTTTAACTGTAGCATACTTGGCTAAATTCAAACTAATTTTGAGCTTGTGTGGGATATTCAAGTCACATTCTCCCTAGAGTTTAATGGCAAAATGCAGAGCTGCCTTTTGAATGAGTCCTGAGCCTGGACTAAGGGATTTCAGTCCAGCTTTTTTCTTGGATTTGAAACTTGTTTACATTGTTGAGGTCTGTCCAGAACACGGAGAACAAGTGTGTTGACAAAATTAGCGCCCCTTTTGAAGAAAGGTGTTGGTGATTCAGCTCATTGTTTCAGTTGGTGTCCTGTTCAGCAGGAGTTGCTTGGATCTTCTGTAATTAATAGTGAGCTGAGTGTATTTTTTGTTGACCTGAGCAGTGATGAAATGAAGCCTCTGATTTGCTGAAACCCATCAAATGGGGATGACCTCATCTTTCCGAGCACAGAGAAGCTTCTAAAGCTCTATCACCTTTATATTAGTTTCAGGAATGGTTGTGTTTTCAACGATCCTTTCTAGTTAATCAGATTCTCTAACAGCACTTCTGCTCCCTCTTAGCCATCAGAAGCTTCCCCTGAGTCTAAGCTGTGTTTTGCTGTGGTCAGTGTGTCCCAGAAGACTTTTCTAATGTGGGTTGGTCAGGGGAGGTGGTGCTGGTGCCTAGTAATTCAGGTGGCTCTTGTTGACGTGGAGGGCGAGGTGACCTGGGTTGAGTAGAATAAGCAACTTCTTACATAAAAGATGCCCTTCCTGAATTACAGAAAATGTGTGTTCTCTTAGGTCCTTTTCCTTGCAAGGCCATCTCCAAGATTTACTGGCAGACAACAAAAAATGGGTGAGTTTGTGGTGTATCCCTTCACTCTCAAGTGTTTAAAGGCATTTAGAGGGGGCAGTGTGCAATGCCTTTAGAGTAACGATACGAAAACGTTTTGTCAGAGTTTGACTTGCCTCGTGTCTTGGAAATTTTGCTCACTCCTCACTTCAGCACACACCACTCTGTTTTTCTCTTTCTCTTAAGGCTTCCTTACATTATATTCCAAGGAGGGATGCCCCGGGCGAGCTATGGTGACCGGCACAGTATCTCTGTTATCCACGGCAGCCAGCAAACAGCCTTTGACTTCACGTCACGAGTCATAGACTTCTTTATAATCTTCAGTTCGGAGCCTGCTGCAGGTATGTGAGGAAAGGGCATTACTGAGGAATTAGGATGGCTGTGTAGGCATGTGGAAATCTGCCTGGTATAAATAGCATATGAAATGTGATAAGGAGGTCAGTTGTTTGGGGAGTTTCTGAGACTTTAACAGAGATTCACAGAATCGTTTCAGTTGGAAAAGACCCTTCAGATTGAGTCCAGCTGTAAAAGATTTGCCGTTTAAAGGTGAATTGTAAAATACTGATATAAAGAGCGAGCTATTTACAAATGCCATACATTCCTCAAAAAAAAGAAGCTATTCTGTTAATGGGAGAGGATCTCTTAAGCTTATGTCTGTTTAAGCTGGACACTGGACATAATCAGGTCGTGAAATGAGGATCTGAATATTGCTGTTTCAAAGAAAACACTTCAAAGAAAGCTAATAATTAAAACCAGAATTTACTCCCACTGAGACACTGTTTCTTTTAATTACCACCTGAATTTATGGCTGGAGCTCTGGGTAATAAATCAACAAAGGGTGACATAGAACCAAAGGTCATTATATAGGGAACTTAATTTCGTTACTACTGGTGAACATGAATGTAAACAATTTGAAAACTGAATAGCTTTCATTCCCCGGAATGTGTGGAGCTTGTCAGATTCTTGCTTCTGTTGAAGAGCTTTCTTGCCCTTATTTCAACAGTAACTGTAACATTCTTCTTTTTATAAGCATCTTCCAAGTGTGCAGAGCCTACAGCTCACACTGCCATTGAATTTGTTCAGTACCTCAAATTGAATACCTTTTAGTGTTAAGGAATGAGGCTCCTTTACTTTCTATGAAATTGTTAAGAGTTGTGATTCTGGATGACAGAACTAAAGTCTTAAAGATGAAAGAAATCTGAGGTTTTTTTATGTAAGAGTTTGACTACTTAAATTCAGTTTCTGGATATGATTAGAAATCCTTCAGGATGAAGTAACTAAACTAACAGGCTCTATATTTATACTTCTCAAGGATTGAATTATCTTGTTAATGCGAATTCTAGTGGGTTCAGGCAGCAGCTGCTGCAGGAAGCTGAAGCTTTTGCACTTAGATGAGGAAGTTTTTTTACAATAAAATGAGGTTTCTGTGGTTGACAAGCTTCCTTGTGGCTGATTGCCTAAGCTTAGTGGATCTACGTGGCTTGCCTTGTTTGCCCCTAAGCAAAGTCTTCCCTGCAATGGCAGTACGAAGGTATTAATTGTATACCAAAGCCACTTAATTTAATAAGCACAAAGCTTGTGCATTGCAGCATGGTTGTAGCTGGTGACTTTCCACTACGCTGAATGTGCTGTGGAAACAATTTTTAGGAGGCTGGCCCTTCCTGTTTTTTTTTTTTTTTTTTTTTTTTTTTTAAATTAGGTGCATGAGTGTATGGCAATCATGACAAATTCTAGTGTGCTTGCCACTTCAGCAACTTAAAATAGATTCTTGCCATAAGCAGTGAGCTCAGACATGTGTCTTTGCAGGGAAAAAAATATTGTTAGAACAGAGTACTTCTGGTTAAGACTGACAGCAGCAGGGTGCAGGGCTGATCATGGGTAGTGTAGTAGAGGTCTGATATTATTTGTTTTATTCAGAAGTCCTGTGGGCAGCTGCAAACAATGGCACTTAGGGAAGCAAAGTAAAACTGAACAGAAAACATTTTTTCATGAAGAAACTGAACTAATTAGTGATGTGTTATGGCTGGGGCTAGTCGGAGGTAAAACCTGGGGTGTCTCACTAGAGTGGTGCCAAGTACTAATTACTTGAATTTAATTTTGCTGAGTGAACAGCATTGGTATGTGCCTTCTTGCAATTATATTCCAAGTAATCAAACAAGTAAAGGAGGGACGTAGAAGTACAGTTTAGGAGAGAAGGCCAAGGAAGAGCTGAGTTACCTAGGTTGCTAATGTTTATCACCCCTTCAGTGTTAGAGCTTTACATTCACTCAGATTTCTGAGCTATGTTGTTACTGGTGTGAACTGATCTGTGGTTTTGGTTTTCCCCACCAGTTGCTGCTGTGGGTGTCTCCAGAACCTTACTGCAATAATGTCCTTGCAGACTGAATTTTTTCTTCACTCAAGATTTTTCATTCTAACTAGAATTAAAATTCCTGTTTGCATCAGATGTCATCAGTCAAGTTCCATTAACGTATTTCTTTTGTAATCATGCCTAATATACATAGGGATTATTAGATGATATATACACTCCTTAAAAAGGAAGTCCAGGTGATGTGTCACAACATACGAGAAGCAGAGAAAATGAGAAGTAAGAGAGCTGAATTGTAAATACTTGTCAGCTCAGGCAGAGAAGCATTCTGCAGAACCCAAGGCATTAGCATGTTTAAGCAGCTTAGCCTGGATGGACTGTGGTCCTAACACAGCACTAAATGGGTCACTGCTGGGGTGTATTCATGTCTTTCCACCCAATGCTGTTGGTTAGCTGTAGGTAAAGTCTTTGGAATTCTGGCTGTTACAATAATAAGTATGAACCTGTGTTATTTAACCACGTGTGCGATAACAGATTTTTTATTCTGCAGTGGAATCTGTCAGAGGTCGCTCTGGCGGTCCCAGGAATGATGTTAAGAAACTTGAATTTGCAGTAAATCTGTTAGTGTCTTTAAATCCATTAATACTAGTGCCTTGATAGGCCCAGTTAAGCCTAAGCCCAGAAGCATTTAAGGTTTTTCCCAGCAAAAATGTTTGTGTGGAGCTCTGTGATAAGAGTCTTCAAAGAAGCCTTACAGGAAGTTTGTTGCTGTTAACGTTGGACAGTCAGTTTTGTCAGCCTCAGTAAATCCTGTTTCTGCAGAGTTCGATGACCCTTCTGCCATGGTGGTGCTGGCAGAAGAAGAGCTGGTGGTTATAGACTTGAAAACTGCAGGCTGGCCAGCAGTCCACCCTCCATACCTGGCTTCTCTGCACTGCTCAGCCATCACCTGCTCACACCACGTCTCCAACATCCCGCTGAAGCTGTGGGAGCGGATTATCAGTGCTGGGAGCAAGCAGAACATCCACTACTCCAGTATGGTATGGCAGCTTTAATGTGTTCCCAGGGGGGTTCCCATGTGTTTTAAGACCAGCAGGACTGCCCAGAGTTGTGGGTGGTCCGTGCTGCTGACGGGCTGTGGAGGGATGAGTCCCACCAGATGCTGTCCTGCCTCTAATAGGGTCGAGAGAGGCTTTTTCCCAGAGCACCACCAGTACAGTGACACACTCTGGGGAATTAAAATGTGTTATTTTTTTAAGCTTTGACAGGCCAGAGGGAAAGTCTGAGTGTTCCCAGCTGTCAGTGGTAACAGAGTTCTTGTGTAAAAGCATGAAGCTTTCGGCACAGCTTCTTGAGGAGATGTGTGGAGTGTCTTCTAAAAAGCACAGTTGGTGTCAGAATGGGAACATCTATTCCAAATAAAAGCTAACAGTGTGGACTGTTTCACTGCCACTTGCACTGAAGTTCATGTTCTCCTGCTGACTTTATATTCTTTTCACACTGTCACTGCCTAGGGAGTCACAGTCTTCTCTTAATGTGTTTGTAGCCGTGGCCGATTGATGGTGGCACCAACATAGCTCCAGATCCTCCGCAGAGGGACTTGCTGCTAACGGGGTATGTACTGCACTGATAACCATCAAGGAGCCCTTTCCAGTTTTGGTTCCCCCTTTTGAACTAACTGAGGCTTTCCCATGAGATTAAAGTCTGCTCATCTTGTAAGGAGAAGGCTGCAGCTTTACAGTGCAGCTTCCAAAAGCTGTGCTGCTGCCTCTGTAAAGCCAACTGATTCTGCTGCTTCTGACACGTTGTGATGTCCACAGATAACCCAGAAATCTGGCTGTTTTGTAGTTTTGATATGTTATCCATTCCCCTCTCAAACAATGTAGGAGTGCAAGCAGTAATCCAGACTGCTTCAAAGGGAGCATTATAAAAGTGGAGCTTAATCTTGAAGGTTTTGAAGCATTTTCCCACCTACTTTACACTGCTCTGAGTCTCAAAGTAGAGGTTAGCCTGGGCTCCTGTCTGCTTTGATCAGCATGAGCAGATCTAGCGAAGAGGTAGAAGTAGCTATCAAGAGATTGTCTCATTGCATAAAAATGTATCATTTTCTTTTCAAAGCACTTCTGAGAATTTCAGTGGGCTGTTCCTCAGACTTCATTCTTGATGGAGCATGTTAGAAGCTCCTGCCTTGTGTTGGAAGACTGTTGCCAATTTTTACCTGGAGAACTAAGATTAAAGCTCGATTTTGTGTTCTTCAATTTTATTTTGCCCCCTCTGTCCTAGTAACAGCATTTCTGTCACGATGAGTTCTTTCTATATGCTATGCTTTTTTCCCTTTTGCATGTTTTTTTGGCATTATCCTAAATTGTACAATGGTGTCAGATCACCGAGAACAAACTGGATCAAAAAACCTCAACAACGTAAAACAAAGCAAAACCCACCAAAAAAACCCCAAGAAGCCAAAAATCTTTCTCTTCGTAGTTTGTTCCTCAGTGTGGTTTTGTTTTTTGGTTGTTTTCCCCCTCTGTTTTACCATCCACATGCTGTTCTCCTGTGTGACGTGTTTCTGTAACCGCTCCCACAGGCATGAAGATGGCACGGTGCGGTTTTGGGATGCGTCTGGTGTCTGCTTGCACCTCCTTTACAAGCTGAGCACAGTGAGAGTGTTTCTCACAGATGCTGATCCCAATGACAACATGAACACCCTGGGTGAGGACGAGTGGCCTCCACTTCGCAAGGTGAGAGAGGATGTTGCTTTTAGAAGCTTTCTGGAAACCTGAGGATTTCTGATTCTCGTCCCAGTTGAAGACCAGCCACTCTCCATTCTCTCACTTAGGTTGGGACCTTCGACCCTTACAGTGATGATCCAAGACTTGGGATCCAGAAGATCTACCTGTGTAAATACAGTGGATACTTGGCTGTAGCTGGTACAGCAGGACAGGTATTGGAATGCAAGCAGTCATCATGAATCTTGCTTGTAGTGTGGGTTGTCACAGTGCAGCCTGGAGAGATGTTAAAATTTAAAATGCTCATTTCTCTAGTGGTAAATTGGTCTGATTTCTGGGAATTTCATGGTATTCCACTCTTGTGAGACCCCACCTGGAGCACTGTGTGCAGCTCTGGGGTCTTCAGCACAGGAAAGACACTGACCCTTCAGAGGAGGCCACCGAGTTGATTAGGGGGATGGAGCACCTCTGCTATGAGGAAAGGCTGAGAGAATTGGGTTTGTTCAGCCTGGAAAAGAGAAGCCTTTGGGATTACCCAACTGCAGCTTTCCAGTACCTGAAAGGAGCCAACAAGAAAGATGGGAAAGGACTTTTTACAAAAGCATGTGATGACAGGACAAGGGGGAATGGCTTCAATCTGAAAAAGAGTATATTTAGATTAGATATTATGTAGGAAGAAATTCTTTAGTGTGAAGGTGGTGAGGCACTGGAACAGGTTACCTGGAGAAGTTGTGGGTGCCCCATCCCTGAAAGTGTTCAAGGCCAGGTTGGATGGAGCTCTGAGCAACCTGGCCTAGTTCTCTGTCCATGAGAGGGGGAGGTTGGAATGAGATGATCTTTAAGATCCCTTCCAACCCAAACCATTCTGTGATTCTCTGCTTTCTCCAGCTGGTATTTGAGGCATTATCTAATGTTGCTTATCTGCCCTGAGAGATGCTGTAGTAGTGCAGCTGCAGGGAAGGCCTGCAGCTTGGAGGACATGCCTGCATATCAAAAGCTGTAGCGAAGGTTGTCCTCTTCCTTTCAGGTACTGGTGATGGAACTGAATGATGAAGATGCAGAACATGTGGTGGACCATGCTGAAGCAGATCTCCTGCAGGACCAAGAGGGCTATCGGTGGAAAGGTCACGAGAAATTAAAAACTAGAGATGGACCTGTTCGATTTGAAGCTGGTTTTCAGCCTTTTGTCCTTGTCCAGTGTCAGCCACCAGCTGTGGTCACCTCATTGGCCCTTCACTCTGAGTGGAAGCTTGTGGCCTTTGGGACCAGTCATGGCTTTGGGCTTTTTGACCATCAGCAGAAGCGACTGGTCTTTGTCAAGTAAGTGTCATCTTTCCAGGAAGTCTGTAGTAATCCTTTGATAATGATGGCCTGAAATTACTAACAAAGGAAGCTGTGATAAGCAAATTCTCAAGAGCAGTCACTGTAGCAAGAAGCCCTGCCTTGTTGGATTCCATCCTTGAAGATCTTCAAGGATATATAAGTGTGTTCTGACATTTGCATGTGTCCTGTTGGACTCTTGGAAGTGATTGCCCCCCAACAGACAGTGACCACGCGCCTACTGTCTCCCTCTTCCAGGTGTACCCTGCATCCCAGTGACCAGCTGGCCTTAGAAGGCCCACTGTCCCGGGTGAAGTCCTTGAAGAAGTCCCTCCGTCAGTCGTTCAGGCGGATCAGAAGGAGCCGTGTGTCCAGTAGGAAGCGGCGAGGAGGAAGTGGAAGCACCTCAGAGGTGAGGGGTTCACCTTTTTGGGGTCCTGTGTGTTTACATCTTGGAGCATGCAGAGTCCTGATGAGACTGCCTAGAGCAGGAGGTGGTTTGCAGCCCTACTATCAAATCAACAGCTATTGGTAGAGGGGGGAAATGGCAATTTGTGATGCTGCTCTGTGTTAGATCAAACAGTCATGTTTTTAGAGATCAGTTCAGAAGACGAGTTCACTGGTATGACAGTGCTGTCCCTTTCTACTGCTGCCACTCTTTTCTCCCTGCTGTGTCTGTCCCTGACTAACAGTATGTGTATATATTTTTGAAGGTGCAAGAAGCAAATGCCAAATTCGACCAGGACACGCTGCAGGAAATGGAACTGGCTCCCGTCCAGCGGAAGATCGAAGCCCGGTCGGCAGAAGACTCTTTCACTGGCTTTGTGCGAACCTTGTATTTTGCTGATACCTTCTTGAGAGACAGTGAGTACAAAAAGCATCTCTCTCTTCTTCCAAATGGTTTTTTTTTTTTTACTTCTTCTGCCAAGGAGTGTATTAGGATTTACTGCCAGGAAAACTCGGCACCTCCTGTGTCCTACTTTGTGCAATGCTGAAAAGCTAATATAGAACAAGAGCATATGCTGTCATGCAGAATTGTTATGTAGCCATTCTGGCTGCTGGCTAATGCAGGGCAAGTGGCAGTTCAGCTTTGGATGAAGTCTTTATGTGTGGTTTTCAGATGTGCTGGAATGGCATCTGACATTTTAGTACCAGTTTTACCTTCTCTCATTACTCTGAAGTTCACTCCTGTCCCCAGCAGAGCCTTTTCATTTTGGTGAAAGTGCTGGCTGGTTGTGCATCAGAGCCCAAACTGATGTGTTACACAAGTTTACTCTGCTCATATGTGATTTAAATATGTGGAAAAATGGATGCAGCAATTGTGGTGGCTCATGGAAGCAGCACTCTTTCCTTTGCTCACGTGCCATGTCCTTTCTCAGGGCTGCTGGTGGACATGTATTGGGAAAAGAAGTGCTAAGAACCCGTGGTCTCCCTGGCAAGTCTGTCCTAACGCAAAGATATTTAGGATGTCAGCAGAGGGGGAGGATGTGCGTAGCTGGGGACAGCAGTTATCCAGGGGTGTCACAGGTGGTGTCTTGCTCAGGGGCCTTTTTGTTGCTCCAGGCTCCCGCCACTGCCCGTCCCTTTGGGCCGGCACCAACGGAGGGACCGTCTACGCCTTCTGTTTACGTGTTCCCCCAGCAGAGAGGAGGATGGATGAGCCTGTCAGGGCAGAGCAGGGTAAGTGCCCCTTGGGAGAGCACAGCTCTCATGGATCTGAGCCGTCACTCACAGGAGTTACTTACAGAAAAGCTCAATTATTGCTATTTATCAGTGAGAGTGGAGCTGAGTGTGGCAGTGTCTGAGCTAAGCAGTGAATGAACTGGAGAGGGGAGTGAGTTCCAGCACTGCTTGACATTCCTCAGCCTCATTTGCTACTCACTTCAGAAATCTAAATTTGCGTCAGCTGTCACTGAAATCTACCATCAAGCCTCAGCGCACATGTCCCTTATTCTGACAGCTGGATCTCTTGTCTTTATGTAACAATAGTTGCTCTTTAACAAAAAACAGTCCAGTTTGAATGCCCTTTAAGTACTACATCTTTTTAGGCAGCATTTCTATAATCACAGTATATAGGTCTCCAGCCCTGAGAGGATGTGAGTGAGTTTCTAACAGTGTCTCTGACTAGACTTCTGTTTGTTTTCCCTCCTTATCTTGCCTGTCTAGCCAAAGAGATTCAGCTGATGCACAGGGCTCCTGTTGTGGGGATACTTGTCTTGGATGGACGCAGTACTCCCCTCCCAGAACCTCTAGAAGTAGCACATGACCTTTCCAAGAGTCCTGATATGCAAGGCAGCCATCAGCTGCTGGTGGTATCTGAAGAGCAATTTAAGGTAAGTATCACCTCTTGAGGAAAGGAGGTGCATATGGACTGTGCATGAAATCTGCTAAAGCTCTGGGCAGAGAGCTCTTGGGAGTGCTTTTTCTTCTGTCCTCAATAACAGCCCTGGGACAGCACTTCTGTTTGGTGCAGTCCATAAATCAGGTGTCTGCTGGAAAACTGGGTATTCAGCACATGCTGAGCATAGAAATTTTATGCCTATATTACATTATACTCTTTGGACTAGGCTTCTTCTGCTTTTGGGGAAGAGCTTTTGCTGTGGTTTGTGCAGAAGCAGGAATTAGTAGGTATTTCTGTGAAGTAGCTGAAAAGCGCTTCTGGTTTTGCACATTGACTAGTCAGACCCTTTTCTCTTTCTGTAATAGTTTGTAGCCAAATATGGAGGGGTTTTGTAAAAACAGGGGAGAAGCGCAGTTTGCAGCCTGAGGGGTAAAACTGATACCAGAACAGGAACAGGTTCTCACACTGACTGTGGCTGAACCCTTCTTGTCTCATGAGCAGGGGGGTGACTCGGGTTACACCTGTGTGTATTCACTGTGAATGAAAACATTGTTCAGGGAGTGGGGGAGCTGCAGATGTCCTGGGGAGCTGCTGCCGCCTTTGTGCACGAAGGAGGTGTCAGTGTCTTGTTTCTGTTGGCAGGTATTCACCTTACCCAAGGTCAGCTCCAAACTGAAGCTCAAGCTGACAGCCCTGGAGGGCTGTAGGGTACGAAAGGTGACAGTTGCCAACTTTGGCAGCTGCAAGACCGACGATTACAGCGAGAATGACCTGGCTGTCCTGACTAACCTGGGAGACATTCAGATCATCTCGCTGCCCTTCCTCAAGTTACAGATCCGCTACCCCTGCATCCGCAAGGAGGATGTGAGTGGCATTGCATCCTGCGTCTTCACCAAATATGGCCAAGGTAAGGTGGGCTTCTCCCAAACCACCTACCTCTGTTGTGTGTTTGAGACAATGGAAAAGGGCTCAGTGTTTAGTGGACCCATGTGAATATTTCATAAATGTGTCCGTCTGATGTTTCTGGCCAGTACCAGTTGCCAACAGGTACAGTGTATGGACACATGAATAAACAGAAGCAGAAGTGAGTTTATTCCATTACTGTTAATGAAACAGTGGTTTTCAGCTAACAGGTTGGATGTGCCCCATAGGTACCTTCCACCTGGCTACCCTCCTCTCTTCTGGAGCGAAGGGAATGGCTTTCTAAGCAGCAAGCCCTGGATAAATGGCTGCATTATGCCTCCCATACATGTCTGTGGCTGAACACTCACACTGCAAAACTGGGATCCAGTGTCCTATGGCTGCTTAAGATGGATCACAGCTCTTCAGTTCATTTTTTACCTATTTCTGTGCTGTTTCTCCTAAGTGTCCACAGGACAAGACAATTCTCTCTCAGCATAATCTTAAATTGCACAGTCCCTAGGCTAATCAGTCCTTGGGGTAATATTTTCCTCAGTGGTCCCTCCTTGTTTAGATAGGAGGAAATGCAAAGCCTTTGTGACAAAGATCTGTTCTTTTTTGGATGACCTTTAGTTCTGTAACTGTGTTGTTGGGCTTGAGAATTGCTTATAAATTCCCAACCATCCGTAGGTTTCTATCTGATCTCACCGTCGGAGTTTGAGAGGTTTTCCCTCTCTACCAAATGGCTGGTGGAGCCCCGGTGCATCGTGGACGTGCCAGAAGTGACAACCAACAATCATGTGCACAGCAGGTCTGGCGTGGAGAATGCTGCAAGGAAATCCAGGTAAAGTCTGGAAATGTAATCTTCTCCCTGATGGTTTTTCCACCTGGAGTACATCTCACCTTGAATATTGTGGGCAGTTTTGGGCACTGCAGTATAAGAAAGATCTGAAGCCATTAGAGAGTGTCCAAAGGAGGGCAACGAGGATGGGGAAGGGCCTGGAGGGGAAGCCGTGTGAGGAGCAGCTGAGGGCACTTGATGTGTTCAACTGGAGAAGAAGAGACAGAGGGGAGAGCTCATTGCAGTTACAGCTTCATTGTTGGAGGGAGAGCAGGGGCAGGCACTGATCTCTGCTCTGTGAGGAGCAGGGACAGCACCCCAGGGAACGGCCTGGAGTTGTGTCAGGGGAGGTTTAGGTTGAATATTAAAAAGAGGTTCTTCCCCCAGAGGGTGTTGGGGCACTGACCAGGCTCCCCAGGGCAGTGGGCACAGCACCAAGGCTGCCAGAGCTCAAGGAGTGTTTGGATGATCCTCTCAGGCACCTGGTGTGACTCTTGGGGATGGGCCTGTGCAGGGCGAAGAGTTGGACTCGATGATCCTTGTGAGTCCCTTGCAACTCAGCGTATTCTGTGCTTGGCTAGGACAAAGCAGTGAAGCATTGGAATTTGTATCCCTAAGCTGGAGTCACAAACCTAAATCAAGCTCTGGCTTGCTTTGCTCGTTCCCAAATGCTGTGTCTGACACCTGACTCTCACATACTTCAGGGGCTCTGCATTACTGGTGAGGCTGAGCTGTTGCTCTGTGAAGGGAAATATGGTGTTCCTCCTCTCCTCTTGGAACATCAGCAAGTAACAGTAGATCTGAAACTCATGGAGATCCTGTAGGAATTTTATTCCAAAAGTTTAGCAGTGTTCCCTGGTGCCTGCAGACTTCTGCATCACCAACATGTGGTGAAGCCCTTCCTACACTCAGCAAACCATTTAGTGGACATGCACTGGAGCTTCTTGCAGCTGCCAAGAGTGTACAGGAATTCTCTGCACCCCTGTGCCTCAGTTATTGTTTTATCTTCTTCCTTTCTTTTTTTTAGGGGACCAGGAAAGAGTCCGTGTGACTTCGGAGATGGTAAGCAAAAAAACTTAGTTGTACTAAAGGTAGCATGGTGATGTGTAACCCCTTGCAACATCTTTCCTGCTGCTACAGCTGATACTTTTATACGTAAGACAGGGTAAAGTAACGAGGGATGTGAGGGAAACATTGTGACCTGCCTGGGCACAGTAGTTGATAGCTCTGAAGTGATGGCATGTGGCAAGATTCCCTTAAAGGTTAGAACAGAGTTTTTGCTGGAGGGAAGAGGCATTTGGGAGGGTAAGGTCTGAAGTTACTCATGAGATCTTCTGTTATCCAAACTAGTATTGCTGGAAAATATGGTTCAGCATGTGAGAGACTTCAGGGATTAGTTGTGAAGCATTCAGGAAAGTCAAAAGATACTTAAAAGGAGGGGGGAGGGGAAGAAATCCAGTTCCACTGTGGGTTTCCAAAATTGCACTTATTTCATAAAAAGGGGAAAATATTGTTAGCTAAAAGCTTTTTTTTTCCCTAATCTTTTTTTAGAAAGGAAGTCTGGGAGGCTGATGGAACATGCCTTACTTAATGATGAAAGTGAGTGAGATAACGTCTTGCTACTGAGAGGGCAGGTGCCTTTCTGGGTGGGAAAAGAAGAAAGCTGCTGGGAATTTTGTGGATTCCAGTACTTGGTTCCAAGGGATCTGCAATCACTGGTAGAAATGCTGGGTTTTCTTGAGTCCTGGAAATGGGGGGTTGGAGGGATAGCCATGCCCTCAGGCAGGGGTTGTTCCACAGAGCTGCATTCCCTGCTGAGATAAGAGCAGGATCTTTATTTACAATAGGACTTCTGTAAAATGACAGCTGGAACAGAGGGTTCCTTTGGGGCTCTGGTAAAGGGGGACTGGCAATATTTCCTCTGGTAAATGATTCCTTCAGTCCCGTGTGCCACCCTGCCCAGTACAAACCTGGTGCAGCTGAAGAGGCAGTGATGGCACAAGGTCTGACCTCTGTGTTGTGGGAGGCAGGTTTTGGAGGCTGTTCAGTGGGGAGGTGGAATGTGGTCAGGCTGCTGCCTGAAAGCAGGTCCTCACTGGTTTGGCTCACTGCTTTAACCCTCTGCTTTCCAGAAGTGCTGAAGGAGATCCAGAGTACTCTGGAGGGGGGCAGAGGGTGAGTATCAACCAGCTTCTGTTCCTAATGGCTGGGGCTGGCAAGGGAGGGCAGTTGGAGTTGAAAACAGGGGGATGCCCAATGAGATGACAGGATCCTTGTGCTGGAATCTAGTCACGTGTGTGTCCCACAAGCTACCAAAGGGCAATAAGGAGAGACAGGTTTTCTTTCACATGCTGTCCCTTGATGTTTTTTTTATGAATAATGCTTTGTCTCTTTCTCTCCGAAAAGCAGGAGAGATCACATTCCCACATCCCAAAGGAACAGGAGTCTGAGTATTCGCATACAGGTTTCTATTTGTGTCAACCCAATACTGATCTAAGGGCAGTCCACATGGGCTTAGTTGGTCAAGGATGGGACTCTGGAGTTTTAATCCTGGCTTGACACTGTCACTTGGATGTGTTCAGTGCCTCTGCTCCCATTCTGTCTGTACAATAGAGCTGAGCTACCACCACGGGTGCGGGGCTTTGTCTTACCTCCCTGGAACACTGATATTCAGGTGACAGGGGGCTACCAAGTGTACACAAAGGACTACTGTCTGCAACGGATGCAGGAGGCTTGGTGGGATTGGTAACTGCTGGTGTGTAAGGATCAGTGACTGCCTGACCTGCTCTGCTCTGCACACTTCCTCTGGACACTGCCTCACCCTGGTCTTCTGTCAGCATCTGGGAGTGGATGGGCTGAGACTGCATCGCAATAAGGAAATATTTTTCTTGTGTCGTTGCAGGAGCTATGCAGAAAGAAATTCGGCAAGAAGTCCGTTAGGACATGGACTAAGTAATGGAGGAGGTAGGTGAGGCTAAAGGTATTTGAGGCCAAGTGAAGTAGCCAGAGGAAGCAGAAAGTAGAATGAAATTTCTGCGTAAAATTCAGCTTATTTAAATGCTTTGCAATAGTGCAGAAATCTGACCTGAATTTTCAGGATGGGAAAATTGCTGAGCGGGTGAGTGGTGTATGAGCACTGTTCAGCTCCTTATGTGCCACACAAGTAAATTTGCTTGCATCAGTGTTAAAGGAAGAGCTGAAAATCCTTTGAAGGCTCCTGCCTGACTCTCAACCACAAAACGAGCTGGCGAGGCAGCCAGAGCTCGCAGCAACAACCTGAGCATATCAACTCATGAGCTCTCATTAGCTTTCACCTTTTGTTTTGTTTTTTTTTTTAAATGGCTTTTGCTTTCTTTCATCCTAAAGCAGATTGACCAGAATTCATCGAGGACTCTCCGGCATTGAATTGAGTGCCATAACACTACTGATGGGGCAAACCGTCCCTGGGGAGAAGGCACCAGTGCTCCCAGTATCACAGGCTGGTGAGAGCTGCAGCTTGGCATGAGTGTGCTTTGCTGCCTCTGCCTCCCCTCTAGTGCCTCTTTAGAGACCTCTCCTCGTGGAGCCCGCCTTGCATTAGGACAGAAGTGGATCGCCAGGTCTGATGCACCACAAGCCTCTGAGTACATCTAACATTCAAATGTTTGCACATTTCTCTTTTCTACTGGGCTGGGTTTTAAATTATAAATGTTTTACTGCCTTGGTGCAGGATTTTAATAAACGCACACTGTTACCTCCAACTTGGTTTAAAATTATTTTTTTTTGTACAATTTTTTAAAAATCTTATGGGTATTTCAGTTTTAACGGAAGCGTTTAGAAATCTACTTTTTAAAGAAAACGTTAAATAATATATGCTAGATTCCTGTGACTGCTGTTTGTGGTATCTGAATGAGTAATTTTGGGGTTTGTTTGTTATGGTACTGTTAACTGGCTTTATGGATTTGGGTAGAATCTATTTTTGTAGCCCTTCAAATAGAAGGAGAACTAATGGAACTTGATTTTTGTTTCAACACTACATTGCTCTTTTTTTTTTTTTTTGGAAATAAAACTCTGAATTCCCTTTTGTGATCCTTGTCTGCTCTCATATCTGTTCTTCCCTTCAGCAGGTGCTTTCACATTGGCCACAGGCTCCTGGCCACATATCCCTTGGAGAAGGTGGAGCTGTCCCTCTCTGAGCTGAGAGGCAAAGAGCACCCCTGGAGGTGAAGCAAGGTGGGGGGTGGAGAAGATGCATGTGGCGAGCAAAGTGATTGTATCACCATCCTGCAGTCCATATGGGATTGGGAGTGGTGCCAGGAAAAAGCACTGGCTCACATTATAGCCCCTGGAAGGTCCTTGCCAGTTTGACTTGAAATAACATGGGTGATAAAATGCTGAAGGGAGACACAGCTGATCCAGCAGTGCTGCTGTACTCTCTGCCAATGGATTTTGAATTGAAGCTGGTGAAACTCTGCGTAGAGCAGTTTGCTACTCTATAAAATTTTGGTTCCTTTATCCCTGACCACTTTCTTCTTTTCCAGCTAAGAAAAAGACCAGAATATTCTCAAATTTCTCTCCTGTAACTTGTTTGTAGCACCATGAGAGCCAATAAGGAAGAACTAAATCCCCCCCAGACTGAGTGCTGAGCTGCCATCCCTTGGCATGCTTTGGAAACCTCTCCTTAGTAGCCTTCTTGTTTCAGGATCTGTCTTGGTCTTCCTGAGCAGGCCTGAGGGATCCTTTCCTGCAGTAATAGGGTGGCTTGTTCTGTCCTGCAGAAGAAGATGGTTGCAGAGTTGCTGTTGTTCAGCTTGTGTTTCAGTCACCCTTCCTTCTAGAATATTAATATCTCCTTTGAGACCTAATTTATTGCTAATGAGGTTTTAGAGAGCCCTCTCTCCTCCTCAGTTTCCTAACTAGCTTTCATTTCCTTATTTCTATTAGCTTTGTTATTTCCTTGTCTCTATTGCTGCAGGACCGAGGCTGACAGAGAGGTGGCCTGCTGTTTCCACCTCTTGTGCCAGGCACCGAGGCAGCAAATTTACAGGAAATTCTGGTTCAATCAGCAGCTTCTGAGCTGGTGTGATCCTGTACACGTGCACCATCCTGGTGTCCCCCAGCTGCTTCTCTCTGCTCCTTACAGATGAACTGATTCTAATGCCTTTTCTGAGTATTTATTTGTTGTCGGGATGGAGGGAGGAGATGTGGCAGTCCTGCTCAGAAAGGGCAAGAAGGAATTTATAACTTCTCCCTACTTTCACGGACATAACTTGAAAAGTCCAATAGGTCCACTAAGAGAGTGAGACGAGTCACAAAAATGCTATCATTGGTACACCTTAAAGGGCATTTAGGTTTAAAACCAACAGCAATAAAAATGAATCCAGACTTATTGTTACTTTCCTCAAAGTGCAAGCCAGACTACTAATAGGATCCAGTAGTTGAGGATGTGTGCTCATATATGGCAGGACTTTTTTCTAGCAATGCTTTGGAACTGGAGGATTCACTGGAATAAACTCCCTGACTTACTGTTGTGAGCAGAGACATTAAGAATCCTTTTAGAGCTGCTATGCCTAAAAATACAGGAGAAATAGCAAAGTGGCAAAGCAGGGGAAGACTGTTGTGTTGTGCTTTCAGTTGTATTCTGAGCTGAGCAGGAAAGGATGGAAAGCCTTTTGACAGTCAGAACTAGGGTCTATTTTTTGTGCTGTCAGAAAACCAGTAGCAAGTAAAATAGGGGATGAGATGAGATGCTCATGAAGGATGGAGTCTTCAATGAATGTCTGTAAGCAGCTTTTGAATGTAATGGGGAAAAAAAAAATCCCCCTGCCTCTTTCCTTTTCAGGAATTGCCTTCTGAGCCTGTGGTTACCCTTACCCTGCCTGTCAGCTGACACAAGTAATAACAGCCTGTTTCTGATCAGAGGATTCAGCTGCTGCCAAACTCCTCGAGTTTTGTGCCTACCTCTACTTTTCACTTGAACTCCCTGTCTGGGATCTGATAGAAGTTTGCTAGCTCTCTCCAAGAGCTAATGCTTAATGCTTGGAAGCACTCTGAGGGCTCGTTGGCCCTTATTAAGGTTACTGCCAGTCAGGCTTTGGCAGTGCTCCCCCCTTCTCCTGCTTTGTGCAGCCTCACTGGGCTCTGGCACTGGGACGTGCCCCTTGGCTGCAGGACCTGAGCTGCTGCTAACACTGACTTGAAAAAAATCCCTTACACTGTGCTGGCAGTGTGTTCCCTAACCCTCACAGACCTGTTTCTCTGCTGAGGGGAAAGTCTTGGATCACAGCTAAAGAACAAATTTTCCACATCTGAATACACATATTGGGTACCTAATAGGGGATGCTGTTTTATAGTGGCCTGAGTTTTAGGTCAAATGCTTTCTGGTAATGTGAGCTCTTTTATAGGGCTGCGTATTTGGTGCCAAAATTCTCTAGTCTTAGAAAAGCTTGGCCTGGAGCTCTTTTTTTTTCCCGTTTCAATAGTAATGCAAGTTTTCCTCAGATGTTTAGCAACTAAATATTTGCTGAATTTGTCTAACACTTCTATTAGACAAACATAATGTTGGAAGAAAAAGTACTTTTCATCTTAGTCATAAACCCTGAGGCATGTCTGGTAAGCAAGAAAATGAATTTTTTTTTTCTAGCTTAATTGGTCTGTTTCTCATAATATGGTTGTATCTATTGCAGCTTGAACAAATGCATGCCTGGACTGTAGCCCTGAATTCAGCCCCCAAAGAATGGCACTGCCTATGTGGCCTCATGAGTTGGGATGTGTTTAATAAGAGCAGGTCTGGGATCTGGTGTTGGTTTGGCACAGCTGAAGGATGAGACAGAAGCAAATTTGCCCTAAAGCCTAAAACCCAACAGTCCTTGCTAAGCCACATTATTTGACTTTGTGACGTCTCAAGCAAAGGCTAAGGTTGTGTCACAGCTGAAGCTGATTCCCTGAGCTAATCCAGGTGGAAAAGTTCCTCCAATAGCTGCCACAAGCCCTTGGTCACAGGAAGCTCAATGCCTTCACTCACACCCTCAAGCCCCAGGTGCTTGGATTATTTCCATGCAGCACATCAACATCTTGCCTGACATGATGATGATGATGGGGTGTTTTGACAAGCTTTCCAGGTTAGGTGCAGCTTCCAAGAGGACCTGCAAATCCCTGTGTGAAAAGGCTGCTGTAGCAATAAGATGGCCTTTGAGATCATCCTGCTGTTGGTAATTTGTCCAACTGTTTGCTTGGGTAGAAATAAGTCTCTCTCAAGCATGATTTTCTTGTAATGAAACTGTTGTGTTTTGTCTTGCATCTCATGAAGATCTGAAGATCATGAAGGTAAGTGTTGGCTGATGCATGGGGATGGGAGGGGCAGGTTTGCTGGGAATACAGAGATAGGAGAACCTAAAGGCTCTTTGTACTTGTGGCCTGTTTCGGTAGTGAGGAAAATAGCTTAAAAAGGTGCTTTGAGGCTGTTATCGCTGCTTATCTCTTCCCCAACTAAAAGAACCCAATGCTCTCCAGCTCTTGTGGCACAGTTGTTGGATTTGGAGCTGAGTTATATTTTAAAATGGCTTTTTGGCAAGGGAGCTCTCTGTTTAAGATGGATAGTCCTTGACACATGCAGTTTAGGGAGAGTCACCCAAGGTAGGAAGGACCTGTATCTCCGTGGGCAGAGCCCAGCCTGTCCCTGAACCTTCCCCTTCAAAAGATACGGATCTCTTCCTCCTGTTTGCTCCTCAGCAAATGAGTCTGTGCATTATATGCTCATTCCTACAGACTCTGAACGTTGTTCGTTTGTTTAAAGTCAATCTCCTGTTCCCTGCTTATGCTCAGGGCAGGGACTTCAAAATATGAAGCTTGGATTCTGCTCACACTCAGCTTCCTTAAAGGGAACTTGGCTTTATCAGATTGCTGTGCTGAGCCCTTGAAGATAAAGCTGAACCCAAATGTGCTACAGGAGGACATCTCTGAGCTGCTGACTATCAGCCCAAAGTCAGATGTTGCGGCTCAAGTCCTGATGGGGGTAAGAGTCCAAGGAAGCAGGTTCAAGTAAAGGCTTGGAGTTACTTCTTAAGCAGTGTATTGGGTTGAAAGTGGTTTAAGCTATTGCTTTATTCCAAACTGTAAGTTAGCCACAAAAATGGAATTTGGGAGAGGTGTTCTTAAAGGATATGATTGTTCTATAGACAAGCACATTCTCCCAACTTCATTCTGACACAGATAAGAGCAGATGACATGCAGGCTGTGACCACAGGATCCTTAATCAGTTTGATGACCTGTGATCTTGTCAGTGCTGTGACAGTTCAGACCTGTTGATATTTGCCTGTACTTTCATTATAGGAAGATGTTATGAATGTAAATGAACAGCAATGAGGACTTGAAAAAAAAATTCATCTGAAGGAAATTCAGTTCTGTCAAGTTAGGTCCATGAGGCCCCGGAAATAATAAAACTGAAGCGCTAAGTGGCAGTCACTATGGAATTAATTTTTTAAAAAGGCTAGTTTAATTTTTATACTTAACTTGCTGTGGACCCCACAGCAGCTGCCAATACCCAGTAAAGGCTCATGAAGCCCTTTACTAAAAGCAGTGTCAGACACTGTGACACCCAGGGTCCATCCTTAAAAAACCTTCTTTTGACTGGTAAGTGGGACGTAAGAGTTCAAAGTGAAATAATATCACGTCATCTCTCTGAGGTGCTTTGTCCTTTCAAGCCTCTGACCTTGGATTGGATGGAAACCACTCCTACTCCAATTCAGCTGTGTTACTTGGTGATGCACAGGCAGATTCATCCCTACTGCTTTCTGTGCCCCTTCAGCTGTTCCTTGGTGGTTTGGTTGTTAAACCGTTAAAAAGTCCTGTTTGGAGGTAAGTTCTTCAACGAGTAATTTTTTGTGCACAGGGAAAACAGTAATTTCTCAGGAACCCAATTCACAGACATCAATTAATGCATCAGAGCTCCATGTGCCTCGTTAGTTACTAACATGGGAGGCAGGGACCGTTAATCTGGTAGATTTTCTTTGAGGAGAAGGAACAGATGGTAGCTGTGATCTCTTCTTGTTTCTTGAGACTGAGCAGGCCTGATTCAGCAGATGAACTCGCTCACTGATGTGCTTGTCTGGGGTCTGCCTATGCACAGAAAGAGAACTTCCCGTTGGAATGTATCCCGCATGGAAGTGATTCAAATTCTATTAAACCCTTTCCTTGTCAAAGCGATACCTGTTGAGAGAGATTTAATTATGTGAGGATCTGTCCTGTGCGTGGGGAAAGATGAGACCTCTCATAACATGAATAGGGATCCATCTACAGAGGATTAAGGAAATTAAATATCTGCAGTGGAACAGAGCACAAGATACAGGCTATTCATATTAAATGGAAGAAAACATTCATCATCCTATAAAATAAATGCCAAGTTTTGGAAGCAATTCTTTTCTCTTGAGAAGAGTCCTTGAGTGTCTTCAAATGCCTGGCTGGGCGAATTACTTCCAGTTTGTTCCAGACCTTTAGTAGCAAAGCGTAATTAACAGTGCCTGTGCTCCAAAACTGTAAAGATAATATCACAGGGCACAAAAAACATGACTGGCCCAGTATCACACTGAAGTTTCCGTTGTTCCACTATAGGACAATCTGCTTTTGACAGAGCATCTGTTGAAGATTCCCCACCAAACTTTCTTCTAGGTACTCATACCTGCCTGTACCTTCCTCCTCATTCCCTCACAGAGTTCAGGAGCCCCAAAAGAGTTTTATGTTTGTGGTGTCACTGCCAAGACCAGTTTCTGCCTTCCTGTGTCACTTACTCCTGCTCCCTTTCTTCTCTTACTGCCCATCTGTGCTTTTTTAATTTATTTTTTAACTAACTATGTTAAAGTCTTGGAAGGGAATAGTCAGCAGGAGCAATTCCAGGCAAGCAAGCCACTCATTTAAGAGGAAGTTCACCATTAGGTCACCTGGAAGGTCAAATTGCACTGAGGTGACCACCAGAACTGGTGCTAAGGAAACAGCTGGGAAATACAGAAGACACTGGAAGGAAGCAGTGGCCCCATAAAGTCAGTCTAGCTGTAACATGAGACCTCACTCTTAGCTGCATGATTCCTTTTACCTTTATCTCTGCAAGCTTATTAGCATCTGCTGGGGATTTTCAAATACCTGGGTGTAATCACTTCAGTCTGGACAATCTAACATTCCACTCTGAGCCTTTGATTTATACTTCAGGGGCTCAGCTGCTTTCTGCAGAGCAGTCATTTCCCAGGGGAGAACAGCTCTGGGGGCTGTGGCCCACCCCCCACGACTGGAGGGCCCTTTGCCTTCGTGTATAATTGGTTTGAAACCCAGTTCAAATCCAGGGGATTTCACTGGCTCAGAGGAGCTCTGTATCAAACCCATCAGCTGTGCAGAAGAGGGGAAGGGAGAGAAGGGCAGCTCCTTGTTTGAGGCCACCCAGGCTCTTCGGTGTGCCTTGGAAAAAGAAAGTCCGATGGAAGCAGAAGCATCAAATCTTCAGTTACGTTCTCCCAGGACAAACAGCAGTAAAGGGGCAGGAGGGAGGACACATGAGCCTGTTCCTGGACCCTAATCGTGCCAGAGTTCCTGCTGCTGGCATTACTCTCCCAAGGATTCCTGTTGTTACCTGCTGCAGTTACCAAACCAGCAGGACTGGGGTTGCTACAGCCTCAGATTGCTCTTTTTAGACACTCACCACAGAGGTCAGTCAGGGGATTAGGAGGAAGTCTGAGCCGTGTCTTAGTACAGTGAAGAGTCTTTGGGCTCAGACTCGGACTGAGTCCATCCCTGCAGAGGGGTGTGACAGCACCTGCACAGCTGGGCTGTGGTTCTGGCTGACCCCTGGGCTAGGGCCATGGGGCGCTGCCTTCCAGTGTAACAGGATCATCCAGCCCCGCTGAACGGCAGACAACTGGGCAACAAAGTGCTCCTGAAATATTTAAGGATGCTGTTTTCAAACCTATGTAACTTAATTGTTTTGGTTTCCCCTTGCAATCATGAATACTTTATTTGGCTTCCTCAGGTTATTGCCGGGGAAGAGGCCCTTGGAGACCTTCTAGCTCATCTTAAAATAGCTGGAGGAAAAGAGGAGAGGCCTCACCAGTTTGAAACGGTGAGAGGTCAGGAATGAGAGGTCAGGAATTCTCTCTCAGTAGCCTGGGGTACAGACTCAAGGGAGAAAGTTTTCTGTCAAAATGAGGCAGCATATGGTATGGAAACAACAGTGGAGATATTTTAATATTAATGCAATGCAATCAGGGTGGGGGGAAAATGCAAAAAAAATAGGAAGAATTTTTTAAACCAGTCTTACAGGCTGAAGAGTCCTGACTGGAGTGTCAATTCTACTTGAATAGAATGAAACCAAGAGGAGACCCCATTTATACATTTATTCAAGTTTAATTGTAAAGACAGATGTTCCTAAAAATGACTTTGACCAGTCTCCTTACCTGAACCACTACCAAACAAACAAAGTTGCTGTGAATTTATGCAAAGTGTCTTTTTTTTTTTTCTGATCAGTCACAACCAGCGTCTGCTCTTTTATTCATGTGATTTGGTAATTTTAAAAAATTGAGTTACCTTTTCATATCTCTTAGCATCAATGCTTTTATTTTATGTGGTTGACTTCAGAGGAATTTATGGTGAAAAGATGGGTCTGATGTGCTACCACTCTCTAATAAGGTTTTAAAATCATAGTGGCTCAATACTAGATGAAAGGACCTGATATTTTGCATAAATGAAGGAATCTTGGGGAAACTCCACTGTCCAGTCTGCTGAAATCTGGAAGGGTTTCATCTTTCCTGGTGCTTATCTCCCTCTCCCTGACAGCATCCTGCCAGGATCACTGTAAAAGGCAAGCAAATGTAGTGTTCAGTGTGTGCAGAGAATTCAGGTTAGAGGTGCTGAGGCTCAGGCTTGAGACTGAGGTGGGGAGGGAGTATCTGCACAGCAGCAATTCAGCCTTTCTCATCTCACTGTAGCTCAGAGCAGACTGATAAGAAAGTGAACATGATCAGTGGTTTCATCTTGGCCATCCCTGGGCAAAACCCAGTCTTACCATCTGAGACCTCTGACAAATTAAAGAAGTCAGAGAAGCAGAGGGCTCCAGTTCTGCCTGGGCTATGCAGAGCCTTGAAGAAGCTCCAGCTAATAATGACATTTGTTAGAGCCACTTTCTCCTCAGGAGCTGTGAGGAGTTGGATTTTTCAGAGCAGTTTCTCCTCCCTGCCATAGCCACATAACGACCTTAGAGCTAAAAGCCCCGCGGGCTTTTTCCCAAGATTCTTCGAGTAATTCGTGATCCAGATGCCATCAGTCATTCTGGGCTTCACAGGAGGGGTCTCCTCTCTGCAGAGAGGGATAGAGAGTTGTTTGTAAACAGTTAATAAAAGAACGTGATGAAAGAGTTAACTAAGAGAAGTGGACCATCCAGTGACAAAAAGCTTAGGTGCAGAGTTGAAGTTCTCCAGCTCAACCCCTGGTTTTTATCTTTGCTTCTCGGTGAAGGAGCCCTCAAGCTACAGTACATAACAGCCAGGGGCTCTTGGAAGGAGATAGACAAACAGGTCCCACCCAAACTAAAGCTGCTAAACGTCTGAAATCTTATCTTAACAGCACTCATCACATTTTTACGTTTGGGTCACTTGTTCTGGTGGCTGGCCACACCTGAGTTTATCTAATTTAACCTCCAGCACCTCTGGAAAGGCTTTTTGGGAGAGGGCAACCTTAAAGAACCAGAGTAGTTAAACCTGCACTGACTGTGTGGTCCCTTTGCAGCCTGGTGAGTGCAGGGTGAGGCTGCACGTACAGACCAGACTGTGCATTTGTGTTTGCTTTGTTACCTGGTTTCTTGAGAGCAACCGAGGCAGGGGAAACCCACCACTGAATCAGACTGCAGGGACACAGTGGGTGTGAGTAACCCCGACCTGTCTGCAAGCAAGGGGAGAACGGCTTTATTCGGAAATTCGGGCTGAAAGGAGACTTAGTCATTCTGCTTGATTTGGACTGAGATTTAGGCATAATGAGGGCAAAAATGGTGTCAGTTTTGCTGTCTTTTCAGTGCTGAGCTAGAAACTGCTTTCCTGCTGTCAGCAGAGAGCTTGGTATTGGCAAGGAGAAGGGAGCAAGGGCTGAGCTATCCATGCTTGGCTCCCTGGAATAAAACTCCAGGGATGCAGAAGAAAGGGGCCTATGATTTAATCCCTTTCACTGGCCTAAGCTTGTTTCTAGGTAGTATTCACTGTGCCTTGTCTGGTAGTCTGTGGCATACGTTATAGCAGATGTGTTCTGATATTGCAATTCTCTCCTGTCAGTCTGTCTTTGGGGATGCGCCTCATCACACTACATCTGAGCCTGGCTCTTGCCTAGGTGAAATCCCACCTCTTCTTTTATCCCAAACTCTGCCAACCAGCTGGTGATGTTGCTGGTTGAAAAGTTCAAAGGTACCACGAGAAAGCTTGAATTATTGATGCCGCTTTCCTTCCATATACCTGTGATCATCTGCTGTTGGGACGCAGCCCAGCCAGAATCCGTGTCCGACTCCACAGCTGGGGAAGGCTTGCAAGGAGGCTGGAACAGAGTCTGGGCTGCATGGAAACAAGGCTCAGGAGAAGGAATATGTTACCATCACATGGATGTGACCTATAATACTGGGAAGTCAACGGAATCAGGGCGGACAGTGTAGGTATGTTGCAAAAATTACTGTTTGCAGAGTGGTAAAGGAAGGACTTTGAGCAATTTGTACAGGTGAACGAAAATAGAAACCTAAGAATTAAGTTCCAAGTATGTCCCTTTAAGATTAACGATTGTACTTCTCCTCTGTGTGAGTTGGGAGAAACCACTGTGTTTAGGGAAGATGGGACAATTCCCTACTGATCTTAAAATAGCAGCATGAGCATTCTGCTCTAAATATCTGTAGGTTCATGTTTTGAGGATCTCTTTTTCTCTGATGTAAGTTATTTGTTCTGAAAAGGAAGAATGAAATCAAATTGTTCTTTTCCCCGTGGTGAGTTAGACGGAGTTGGTGTAGTGAGGGGAGCTGAAAAATGGATGAGCAGGATCTTTCACCTGCTCCAGTGTGTCCAGCAGGCAGATGGTCCAGGGCAGTTAATCAAAGCAGGTCTGATGTCAAAGGAATTGTTTATATAAGCAGTGATTCATCTTGCTGTTCCCAGTAATAACAGCGGTGTTACAGACCAATCTGCTCTGAAGCCCTGTCCCAGAAGAATTGTGAACTCGAGTTTTTCACTTTCCAACCTAGATTCAGTCTGGGGTCCTGTCTTTACAGTGAGTAAAACCCAAGTCCTGTGTCTAAGCTCCCTGCAAATCTGGGCAGTGTTCCTGACCTTCCCCATCATCCAAGAATTGCAGCATTTTTGTTTTGTGGAAGGCTTTAGCTCTCCAGGCACATGACTATCTAGCAACAGCACGTAAAAGCAGACTTTTATTGTTTTCTCCTGCATTTGGCACTGTAGAGAAGCTGCACCAACTTTAAGCCCCCAGGAGAACAGAATATTAACAGCTATTCTGTACTGAGGATTTAGGACCTAATTCAGCTGCCATTAATCTCAGCAACAAAAGTCTTTTTGCAGGATTTAGAGATCTAGGCCACTAAAATTGGGGTATTAAGTGGGGGGGGAGGAGAAGGGCTGAAATAAGGTGACCAGGCACCTACGTATTTTCGACAGTTCTGTTTAAAGAGAGGGATGGAAGAGGATTCGATGTTAAGAGATGAACTCTGTGCTGTGCAACATATATGTCTGAGATGCTTTAACTCTAGACCAGAGTAAAAAAGTAAGTTTAAGAGGGAACCCTAAAAACACTGTTGAGGAACCCTTGACTGCATGTAACTGCTTTCAGGGCAGCAGCTTTTTGCTTCAGTGTCAGAGTTGCAGCTGGGGAAAAGGGAGATGCTGTGAGTTCCCCATTGCAGATTGTTCTGTCATGCAAAAGAGTACAAAATGGGTAGTACAGAAAAAAACCCCCAACATCTGCAATAAGACCGAGTGCCTTACACACGCCAGGTGGGCCTTCTTTTGGAGCATCAACCTTCCTGGGCTGTGTAAATCTGAAATGTGGTTTTGCTGCCCTCCTTGGAGTGACTGAGGTGAGGCAAACTTTGGTTCACTGCGTTGTTTCTTACTGGTTTGCTCTCAGAGTACTGGAGTGTATTTTTCAATGGCCTTTTTAAAAAATGTGTTTTAATAAATTGTAAGGATGCTTGGACAAGTTTCGGTCTGCAAGCAGGTCATTAGATGTTCTGGAGAATGGTTGCATTTCCACCCAGCAGAGTAGGCTGCCTTCCTGAGGTACTAAATGCTAAAAATTCTCACTCCTTGTCAGACTTTATAGTACCTGCAAAGATTAAAACTTTAAAGCTTGCTGAATTGCGATCTTGACTGTGTGCTCTTTCCCCATCCCCTTTAGGGTGGGGAGATGCCTGTGGATAGAAGTAAGTTTCAACAAACCTTGTCCAGAACTCTTCTGGGCTTGTAGCCTGTGTACTACAAAAGCAAAAGTGAAGCAAAACCTGAAACAAAATAATCTTTATTCATTAAACTGCAGTTTGGCCAAATCTTTGTCAGCTGTGGAGAATTGTGGACAGTTGCCTGTGTATGACTTGGCCTGTGGCAAGAGTCTTAATAAAAAAAAAAAGAAAATCAGGGTGATTTGTGACAAAATAAACCAGAGCTTAACTTGGAACAGGACAGTCAGTTTGGCACAGGTGAGGTTCTGCAAACATTTGGCTCTATGGAAACGAGGTGAATCAGTGCTCAGGAGGATCTCGCCTCCCTTTGTAGTTGGTTTCACAGCAAAATGCACAATGTTTCCTTTCATAGGTGAATTGAGATAAGCCCTCACTTACTCCTGAAGGCTGGAGAAATGCCTCCTTCCCGATCCAAGACTCGGCAGAAAAAGGTTGGAAAAGAGAAAGTGTTGAATTGTGAGAAAAATACAAACTCCCCAGGAGACTCCAAGATCCACTGTGGGAGGTGGAGGGAAGGGAAGAGTAGAAGGCAACTGAAAGGCAAAGAGTCACTGCCTGGACAAGGTGACACCCTTGAAGAAGAGCCCTTAAAAATCCAGAGTCTGGGGAGGCTTCAGGGAAGCAAAGAAAATGGCCACAAAAAGTTATTCCACGGAAAAAGAGCCTACAAGAGAAATGATAAAAGTGAACCTGGTTTGGGAGGAAAACATGGAGAATGGGTGATGTCCAGGTTGGAGGGGAAAAAAGGAAAGGCCTGCAAGCAGCAGGAAAGGACATCAGGGCAGGAAAGTGAGGACAGCAGTGACAAGGAGGGTAAATCCACCACAAACAGCAAGAAACACAGTTCTAAAAAGAAGTGTGGAAAGTGTGTTGGTGTCAGGGGGGAAGTCACTGAGCTGAAGTCTATAGAGGCAATTGCAGAGCAAAGTGCTGAAGGCTCTTTTCGGAAACACAACCCACCAGAGAAGGCACAGATCCCCAGGAGAAAGCACAGAGGGAATCACGGCTTTAGGGAGGCTTCTGGACAGAAGTCTAGTCCTCAATCCCATTGCAGTACAGCACAGGGAAAAGGTGAGAGGACTGGGAAAAAGAAAGCTGAGAAACATGCCAGGATTGTCATCACTGAAAGTGAAGAAGAAAATTTCCTGGAAACCCCAGGTAACTCCTGCTCTGACTCCAGCAGTGAAGGCTGTGGGACCCAAGAAACGGGTACAAAAGAGACTGTAGTGGGCAGCACTTCCAGCAGTGAAGAGAAGAGCAGCTCTTCAGAAGAGAAGAGCAGTTCTTCAGAACAGAGGAACAGTTCAGAAGAGAAGAGCAGTTCTTCAGAAGAGAAGGGTAGTTCAGAAGAGAGGAGCAGTTCAGAAGAGGAAGATGGCAACAGCGAGAAAGAAGCCGTGCTCGAAGTTCCTCCTGTGACTGAAGGCAAAGGCTACAAGGAACTGGTGAATGAAAGCAATGAAGCATTCATTGAACCTGAAAGGGAGCAGGTGACCACAGATGGAAAAATTGAATCTGAGGTTGAAGGCACTGAATGTGCAGGACTGGAAGAAGAGGAGAAGATGAAGAAGCAAGACAACATGCTGACACAACAAAAATGTATTCTAGCTGAGGACAGTGGGGCAGATGATGAAGTAAACATTTCAGAATTCCAAGTTAAGGGTCTTAAGAACAGAGAAAATAAAGAAGTAGACAAGGAAAATATACTGGAAAATGACAGAGTTCAAGGTATGTCAAAAGAGGGACATACAAATTCTGACAGCTCTGGGGAGAACAGAACTGAAGAGACCATGGACGAAGGAAAGGAAAATGCAACAAAACCACAGCCAAGTGGTGTGAAAGCAAAACTCCACGTTGGCCTTAGCAAAGTACTTCAAGGGTCTGAACAGAAGATGGTGAACGACGAAGGCAGTGTGCTGGAAGACAGCCCTTTGCTCTCCAAACGGCAGAGGACTTTGAGGGAGAAGTCTGGGAGGTGTGAGATTGCAGAACAAGGTGAAGAGGTAGCACATGGACAGAGGGACAGTCCATCAGACTGCAGCAAGCAGGAACTAGCAGCAATGATGCTCAAAAAGAAAAGTTCTCAATCCCAAATCCCTCTCAATCTAAAAAAGAAGCATAAAAATGCTGAGACCAAATTATTACCAAGCTGTAAACCAAATCCTGTCCAGATGGCTTTGGGAACCAACTCAGACCTGAAAAACGTTGAAAGCATCTGTTCAAAACCCATGACTCTAGACACCCTCAGTAAACAAAAAGAACCCAACATAGCTCAGAGTTTTGGAGAGAAAAGATTAAATACTTCAAGCTGCTCCTTGATTGTAAAAAAATCATCTGATAAGCAGCTCCTTGGAAAGAAGAAGAAAGTTGGAGAAGTTACTGGAAAAGTTAAAGTGAGTTCAGGTCAGGCTTCAGAGGCAAAAGAAGAGAAAGCAGAAGAAGTGCTTGCAGAGGCACCTTCTGAAACAGAACATGGGCATGATTGGAAAGGATCCAAGCACTTGCACACTCATTCTACTTTTAGAAAAGTCACCAGCTGGCTTGGGCAAAAACCTGCCAAGAAAGCAAGGCTGAAAGCTCGTCTGCTGAGCGTGGCACGTGCAATTGGCATTTCAAGATGGCTCTTGAAGAAATCTGGGAAGAGGAAGAAGAGCAGCAAACCTTTTGGATTCAGAAGTAGAATGGCAATCCGACTTCTGAGCACTGCTGGGTGGGTTGGTTGGTCTGGCAAAGCCTTCCCTGGTGCAGCTGGACAGCTGGGGAGGGCTGAGCCAAGGGACAAGGAATCTTCTCCTCCATTATTGGAGGGGAAAAGCGGACCTAAAATGGCTGAGGAAGTGGGATACATTGATTTGCCTTCTGGTGATTCCTCTCTTCATGGAAGCAGTTCCTCTCCGTGCTTGGATGAGGAGAAGAGCAATGCTACTGATGCCAAGTTTGCTATAGTATTCCCCAGAGTCCACAGCTTGGTTAAGGCTAAAAACTCCTTATCCAGGGGCTCTAGGAAGGGTTGTTCCCTAGAAAAACTGGGATCTCTGTCAGACAGAAAATCTATCACACCTGTGCAGCAGGGTTGCAGATTCAAATGCGACCTTCCCAGATCTTTGGTGGGTCAAAGCCGGAGAAACAGCAAACAGGGGTTCCTTCTGCATGAAGAGCACCCGATATGCACATCAGATTATTCCGGTGAGGTGCGTGTCAAAGGAGGCTCGGGTGTCCTCCAGACTGCAGGGTCCGTGGCCACGCCTGGTGTTCACTGGTGCCAGCAGCAGGCCCAGGGCTGTGACCCCGCAGCGTGGCTGAACTCGGAGCTGCTGCTGCCACGCCTGACCATCGAGAACCTGAGCAAGTGGGCCGTCTACAAGGACCCACAGCTGGCCAGCAGCCGCGCGAGGAAGGTCTGCAAGGAGCAGTGGGAGGCAGAAGACGTCACTGACAATGTGCTAGAGGTGGAGTTCCTGCAGAAACAGGTACACATGTTGTCTCTGGTGCTGGAATGACACTGAACTTCTCCCAATTGTCAGTAATATATCTGTGCATTTCAGGTGTACAGGTGTGAAGACCTCTGTGCAGAAGCTGAGGAGATTGAAGATCTGACCAGATTGGAGTATGTGTCCTCAGCAACATTCTGCAGCTAGTCACGGGGACTTGAATGTTATCCTTCAAAGTTGGCTCAACAATAGAGAGCACATTAGAGATCTTGGGAGGAAACAGAATTAATTTGATGCATGTCACGTGCAACTGAAGCTTATATCTGACCAGGCCTTTCTTCTATTTGTAGGGAAGTCTGTGAGAGCTCAGTCCTGCTGTGCCTGAAGAAGAGGTTCCACCGTAATCTCATTTATGTATGAGATAAACTGTGGGGGTGGTGTTTGGTTTGGTTTTGTTTTCTTCAGTGCTTATTCATTATGAACAATGAGCTTTAAGAGAAAATAACTGAGATTATTCCATCAAGCTTTAATAGTGCACCAAGTAGCTCAAGAGCTCATTCATTACGGTGTTAAAAAGGATACTCACACAGCTTTTGCTGAAAATACAGATAACATGAAATACTGAGGGTAAAATCTGAAAGTTTCAGAGCTTCTCTGTGATTCTGCTGTTCATTGGCATCCTGTGAGTATACTTGGGTTCCATTTTAGACTCAGCTGCTCCTAGTGGGACTCTCCTATCTCAGCAAAGCAGTTCTGAGTGAAAAATTGTGGATCTTGAGAAGAAACCTCCGAGTTTCTGCAAACATTTCACAGTGTTGCAGTCCAGATCTAGTTCTGGATGGCTAATTGTTCTTTTTTTTTTTTTCCCCACTTAATAGCTCAGGTGTTCAAACCTGTGCCTGTAATTTCATGTGAAGCTTGGAGAATAGAAAGTTGAAGGTGATCACAGACCAGTGAATGCTCACTTATCTCAAATTATTAATGACAGAGCTTTGAAAATGACACTGAAAAACTGTGCCCTGGATAAGATGGCAGTATAGCCAGAACAGACAGTATTCTTTTAAAGGGCATTTAAACCTTTGTACTAATATATCTGTTCAGTTGCATTCCTCATTCAGAAAATTCTAAGAAGTCACCAGATTTTTTTTTTCCCCTTTCTTATTTTTGTCCTAGACTTACATTGGGCAAATTTTGGTTTCTGTGAATCCTTTCAAAGACCTCAGTATCTACTCTGAAGATGTGGCTACCCAGTACCATCAGGGGACTCCCTCAAACAATGCCCCGTATGTTCCTCTTTCTCAAATAACTCCCTAAACTGTGTTCCATTTGTGCTCCAGAGCATATTTTATGTTCCTCCAGTTGTGTGATGGAGAAGGATGAATGTCACAGGAAGTGAACAACCCACTTGGCAAAGTTGTAGTGATGTAGATCCCCGATGAGTAACCTTTTGGCGCTGTATTTGTGAGGCAGAAATGTGAGGCCACTTAACGGGAGGTTTTCTTTCTGTCCTCGCAGGCATGTCTTTGCCATAGCAGAAATGGCCTACACGCTGTCCCAGTCGTCAGGGCAGGAGCAGTGTGTCATCATCAGGTAGGAAATGAGGTACTTTCCTGAAGGCCTGCTGATTTCTTTATGTAAAACTTTCATCTTTGTAAGGTGATTATTCTGGCTCTTGTGTGAGGGCTCTCAGTAGAGAACCTGAACGAGGTGGATTTTTATTTCACTCTGTGCAAAAAGAGTTTATATTTAGTTTCACGTCAGTTCAGAGGAGTGGAAGAGAAGGCATTTGGCATTCCAGAGTGGAATCCTATTCGGGACCATTTTGTCAAGTTGTCTCAGTGTTTCAAGCAATAGGTGATAGATCTTCCACTGTAAATCAGTACAACCCAGCTGATTTGCTGTAACAGGGCTCATCTGCGTCTAGATTAGGTAACTCTGTTTTGATATCAGCTTCCTTACCTCTTGTTCCTGCAGTGGACACAGTGGATCAGGTAAAACAGAAGCTGCCAAAGCAATTGTGCAATACCTGACCCTGCTGTACCAGAGATCAGACAGCCACAGGATCAGACAGGTAAGAGAAAACAGAGGTTGGCTGGATGCCGTGGTGGTTGGGCAAGGGAAAGAAGCCAAAGACAGGAGAGAGAGGCCAGGCTGATGTTATTTCTTTATTCCTCTTCAACCGAGCTGGACTTTGGATGGCTTGTGGTCCAAGGTGAAGCTCCCATAAAGACATGAGGACAGCTGGGGTATTTGTAGTTCCAGATATTAATATCCTGGAGGTCTGGTGCTGTATAGAGTGGTGTATCTGTTTGAACAGAGAGATGATATCTGCCACAGAGCGATTATGGCAGAGTAATGATACCAAGATACTTTAAACATAGAACAGAAGTAAAGTGAAAGATCATAAAGAGCTCACAGAGCAACTTGCCATCGGCTAGAGATAAAATGATACCAAGATACTTTTAAAAAGAGTTTTTTTTATTCAGACCATAGTTATACCAGTGAAGTCTAATTTTTCTTAGATTTCCAAACTAATAGTTACTTAAGCCCTTTTTGGTCTTAAAAACCTGTGATTGCTACTCAAATGTTATCTCCCCCTGTTCTTCAAGCCCTGCAATGTCCTACCCATCCTGGAGAGTTTTGGAAATGCCAGAACCATCCTCAATGACAACTCAAGCCGTTTTGGAAAGCTTCTGAACGTCCACCTGCAACAGTGAGTTGAAGAAACCCCGTGGGTGCTGTCCTTCCTTCCACTGCTGAGGGGTGCCTGGGTGAGGAAAGGTCCAGCAGTGCTTGGGGCTCAGGCAATAGCCCTCTCTCCCCTTCACTCTTGTTATCATCAGGGTAGGAAAAGGGTGAGTTTACACCCTTATTTTGCCCTTAGGTTTCCTCCACAAAAGAATGGATCTTACTTCTCAAGATGAGTGTTAAATTAAGAACATAAGGATGGCTGAACTGGTTGTAACAAGAAGCCACCCAATACAGTGTTGTATCCCCAGCGTGGGCCACAAGCACTGACTGAGACAAGAACAGGCCGAATACGTACAACACTTTCCTCTAACACTCTGTGAGCTCTTGACCATTTGCAGCAGCCCAGGAGTTTTCCCCAGTCTCTTGAGGTATTCCAGTTTCCTCCTGGACTCCTACAAACTTCACGCATCTGCAACAGCCTTTGACAAGTGTTCCACAGGTCTAACCAGTCCTGTGAAAAACACCTTTCTGCTTTGAACCTGCCTCCTTTCTGACCTCTGGGCTTGGTTTGTTTGCTTGGGTTGTTTTCTGGCTGTTGCCAAGCACTGAGCCGATTCTCTCATGTAACTGTCTGCCACAACGCTCAGGTCTCAGTCCTAAGAAGCAGTGGTTAATTTGGAAGCTGTGTGTTTATATGTGAAGCTAGGCCTGCATCCGTCACTCTACATTTATCTACAGTGGATTTCACGAGTCATTTTCTTGCCCACTCACTCTTACTGTAAGGTCTGCCTGCATTTATTGACAGTTGGCTTTTATTTTCACTGCCTTGAACCATTTCATACAGACAGGAAGCTTTGTCACATTGTTGTTCAGCTCCTCTTTTAGGTCATTTATCAATCCCTCAGTTACGCTCACAGGGCAGGCACGGACACTTTGTGGAATTCTAATGATTGCTTCACACCGTTAAGAGGATTCACCTTGTCAGGACCTTCCCTCTTATGCTGTGGTTGCTTGGTTTCCCTGGAATTCCCAGAACTTAGTAAAAATATTTTGGAAATCCATGTAGACTACATCCCTTGGATCATTCTTCTCTAGAGACAGTGATCCGCAGAAAAGCTATTCCTAGGCTCTGACAGGATCTGTTGTTGTCTTATGCTCAGTGGTGTCGTGGTGGGAACATCCATCTCCCAGTACCTGCTGGAGAAGTCTCGAGTGGTATTTCAGGTGAGGACCAGTGACTCCCTTTCTCCCTTATTAAAATTTAATCTTAAACTTACTGTTGAGTAACAGGAATGGCAACAAGTGTGAGAATTGCCTCCCATTTCAAGAGAACAAGAAATATGTCCCCTCTGTGTAGCAGAGAGTGATCACTATTTGAATAAAATATAAGGTCCCTCTGTCTCAAGCAAGTTGAATTAAGTAATTTATTAGGGATTACTGGGAGTTAAATCTTTTCCTAACTAATTTTTCTTTATCTCTGGAGTGTAGAAAAGGTCAAATATTGGAGCTGGGTGAAAAGGACTGCTCTTAGATGGAATGCTCTTTAAGGTGTCAATGAGAAAACCTGGAAACTTTTCAGATTAAATGGATCTGGCCCTGTCTTGCTGACTTCAGAGTCTGTGTCCTGCTCTTTGAGTGTATTCTGTAGGGGTTTGGAGCTGGACACGAGTCAACTCTATGAAATTGTCCCCTGTCAGGCCCATGGTGAGAGGAACTACCACGTGTTTTATGAGCTGCTGGCTGGGCTGCCCGTGGAGCAGAAGGAGGAGATGTACTTGCAAGAGGCAGAGTCTTACTTTTACCTGAATCAGGTGAGTGAGCTGAGGATGCTCTGCAGCAGCTGATGCAGTGAAATGGCCAAGACATCACTTCTGTTTGGTTAGTGAGACACTTACTAACTTTACTTCCCTGATACTATGTCCTTCACAGGACATGCTGAAGTCTGCTCTGTTCCTTCTCACACCTGAGCTAGGAACAATACCTTTGTCTCTTACGTGATCCTTTTCTCACCTTTCAGGCCCCTTCAGCTCCTGAAGAAAACATTTTAAAAAGGAGTCATTGTGTAAACTCATGGCTCCATCGTGTGGTGGGAAGAAAATCCTCTTCTCTTTGCCTTTCCTTGCATTTGCAGATTATTGTGGGACTGCAAAGAACAAGGGGTATTTCTTTCTACCTTCTGCAAAAAACTTGTTTCATCGACTGAGTCAATGGGTGCAAATTCTGAACCTCTGATATGTACAATTATTTAAGTCGGAAAATCGTTTACTTATGTCAAGTCATAATCTTGGAACAAGTTTTGGTTTTGTCTGATTGTTTGCGTTTCGGGAGGTTGTTTGTTTCGTTTGCTCGTTTGTTGGGGTTTTTTGTTTTGTTTTCCATACCGAAGGAGTTCACAGAAATAGCAAGAGACCTTTCCTGCGTCAGCCGTGTGAGTCAGCTTTCCCAGGTGGGAGCAGCAGCTCTTCACAGCAGCTGTGGTCGTGTGAGGAATCCTCGATGGTGATTGCTATCACCTTGCCTTCAGGCGAGGAATGGACAAGTACCAATAACGACTCAAGGATGGAGGGCAATTAAGGGCCCATCCCTCGACGGGTGATGTTCCTGGCTGGCAAAGCGTTGTAAACCAAACGCTTCGAGGTGATAGTTAACAGGAGCGTCTCGGTCGGCTGCAGAGAAGGAAAGGAAAAAAGATCAGATTATGGACAAAGAAGTCGGCAGAGACTGACAAAATCTCTCTTGGATCTTGGTCTTGGCCCAGGGGCTGCCTGGACCTCATCCTTGTCTCGTTGGAATCTGAGAGTAGCTGGAAACTTTGATCAAAGGATGCCCTTGTACACAAACAGGTTCTACAGTCCCTCCCAGCCCGACCCAGGATTTCTGTGAACTTTAGGGTCACAGGCTGTTGTTAGGAGTGTCCTGTAGAGATAAACTCAAGAAGCGGAGACATGATAAGGCCATGTTCTAGTGAAGCTCTGAGGCAGAGATGAGACAGGCTGTAACACAGGGTGGCTCTCTGGGTGCACAGGTCCCCATTTGCCTTGACACATTGGGCTCTGGTACAATTTGGGGTGGTGATTCTGCCATGACTTATTTGGAGTCAATTGTGGCATCCCTTCTTCTCTCAAGCTGCCCCCCAGCAGTGGGCAAGGGGTAGCTGGGGTACTTGTATGGGAACCATAACAGAAACTTGGCATGTGGGGGCAAGAGGGATCATACTCTCAAAAACTCCAGGGAGAAGAGAGACTGCCCCATCATGAATGCTGAGCTCCCACTAGTGGTGCCTTCGGTCTCTTTATTTCAGATTCCTCCAATTCTTAAAACATTGAACTACTCTGAAGTTTGCTGCTGGTGGCTCAGCTCCAGCCTGGGGCAAAAGGGGCTGATCAGCACTATCCGTCCCTTTCCTCTCAGGGCAGAGCATGTGACATCCTGGGGAAGGAGGACAGTCAGGACTTTGTGGTCTTGGTGCAAGCTCTGGAGGGAATCTGCCTCTCGGAGGACCAGCTGAGCTCCACCTGGGCTGTCCTGGCTGCCATTCTGCAGCTGGGGAACATCTGCTTTACCTCCTGCGAGGTACCTCACCCTCGGCAGCTTGGGAGTGGGATATGTGTGCTGAACACTGCTGTTACCCCATGTGATGGGACCAGGGACATTATTGCTGCCTGAAGATGACATCCTTTGAAGATTATTCTCTTCTTTTAATGCTGGGCTCTGGACTGACCTAGGCAGGGACAGAAATGGGAGGCAAGCAAAGGTCATTAGAGCTTGAGTGGCTCTTCGAGGAGCCAAAATAAACCCGGTGTTTTACCCAGGTTGTTTTTTGTTGTGACCAGCTCTGTGCAGCTGAGGTGCTGTTGAGAACACTAATACTAGTGGGACTCGTATCCCATCCGTAGATGAATCTGTTGTTCTCTTTTATTTAGAAAGAATCCTATGAACACGCTGCCATTGCCAGTGACACTGAGATCCAGATTGTGGCCAATTTGTTGTGTGTCTCAGCAGATTTCCTGCAAAGTGCTGTCACTCACCGTGTCACGGTGAGTACCTTTTCGGTGAGTTCTTATTCATCCTGAAGCACAGGATATCCAATGCTCTGTTAGCAGAAGGGCCACCACCTCTAGAAGGTCCAAAATCTGGGACGGAACAGGAGAAGTAAAATGGTTGGAATGAGCTGAATCCCTCCAGGCAGCTCTGTAAAGATGCCAGAACTCACACCCAGGAGGACTCTTTGCAGACATGAGGTGGCTTATCAGTTTGGCCAGCTGAGTCAGCCCAAGAAATGTGGCAGCAAAATTCTCAGTTTACTTTTGCCTTTGATACCTGGGTAAATTCTCAGGCCAAATAGCAAAAAAAAAAAACCCCAAACAATCAATTTATTAGTTGGGTTGATTTTGTTGTGGATTTAAAAACAAACAAACAAAAAAAGATGTATTTGTGAGTCAATAACAGTAAATTCTGGCTCTTTATGTATCCAGGTGACATCTTATGATCGGATCTTCACCCCTCTGTCTGTAGAAGGAGCCATCGATGCCAGGTGACTTTTGCTGTTGCCAGAGTTGGTGAGATGCTCCCAAGAGTCTTTGCAGTAACTGGTTTTATTGCCCTCTCCCCCTCAGGGACTCCATTGCCAAGACTCTGTACTACCTGCTCTTTGAGTGGCTGCTGCTGAGGATCAACGAGTGGTTGGCTCCCCGGGAATCAGACTGTGCCGTGGGAATTGTGGACATACACGGTTTTGAGGTTACTTTGCCCATTCTTTTGCTATGGGCTGGGCTGTGAGTGCTCATCAATGCCTCTGAGTTTTTTACTTAGGACTCCTGTTAAAATCTGTGGTTAAAGCAATGGGATGTGTAGGTGGGGCTGTGCAGCCAGGAGATCTCTTTTTCTTCATGCTCCTTCCCAGCTTGTCTTGCCTCTTGCTGTTCAGCCTGGTCAATAAACCAGGCTGAGAGCTTGCAAGCCAGACAGAAGGTGATTTGAACTTCTCAGGTTCGTTCACACTGATCAGAACCAGCTGCCTGAACCAGCAGCTCAGCTCAGCACCAGCTGGGGCTGTGCAGCATTTACGGGAAGCCACAGGCCCCTGGCTGGGCTGGGTGTTGGGAAGGATTATCCTTTTTTGTCTTTGCAGGATCTCGGGGTGAACAGCTTAGAGCAGCTCTGCATCAACTTTGCCAATGAGCACCTCCAGCAGTTTTTCAGTCAGACTGTCATTGCCCAGGAAGAGGTAAATGGAACTCGATGGAACCCCCATAACATGTTAGAGCAGCACATATGGAATGAGCTGAGGCGTCCTCAGCTGGAGAGCATCCTTTAGCAGTGAATAGGAAGCTGAATGGACCTGGTCCTCTTAAGCAGCACCTGGACTGGAATTCCAGTCCAAAGAGCCTATTTAATATCTTTTACTAATTCTGTAGTAAATTAAGGTAAAATTAAGGGAATGAGAGTTTGTTAGTGCATTGTTCCCTTTTGCAGGTTTTATAACTGAGTTGGTCAGGGTGAAGGATGCCAGACCTCAGCCAGTACTTTTAAAGCCTGTTTGGCTTCTTTGTAACATTTTATGTACCACTTATATACTGGGGATTAAAGTGTATTTATCGGATTTGTTGCCTTTTACCGTTCACTTTACCACTCTGCTTAGCAGCCTTCTTCTCTTAAATTAGGACAATCATTAGTGGCTTTGGAAGAAGTTTCATAAGACAAAACCAGATAATTCTAGGCAAATTCCTAACAGCAGTGGAACACCAACTTCCTGGTGAACAAACCGAATCCCTCTTGTTAACTGTCTCCATTTGCTCTTGTTTGCACGGCTGGATTTGCTCTTTAACATGTAGGAGGAATACAGCCAAGAGCAGTTAGCTTGGATTCCTATTTCCAAGATGTACAGCGAGTCGTGCCTTGATTTCCTCACGGCAAAACCCCACGGCATCTTGTGTATCCTGGATGACCAGACATCGCTGACTCAGGTGAGAAGCTCTTGGCCTCTCGTGTAGTGCCTTTCACAGGATGATTATGGGGAAGTTGTTACCCAGACTGAACAGGTGCTGTGTCTGCACCGGTATTAGATGGTTTTACCTTTGGTTTAACAGCAGCTTTTCAGTCTATTGAATACGTTGCAGCAACAGGGAATGTTTGTCATCTACTTTACAGGCCACAGACCACACTTTCCTCCAGAAGTGTCACTACCATCATGGAAACAGCCCCTGGTACACCAAGCCCAAGTTGCCCTTGCCAGTGTTCACTGTGAAGCACTATGCAGGCCCTGTCACCTACCAGGTGAGCTGGCAGCAGCTCAGAGCAGCTGGAGCAATAGCCCAGCTTGGAGACAAGCTGTGTGTGTCCTGATGGACCAGCTCCCAGTCCTGGGACCAAAACCCTCCCTTAGTAACTCCACATCCCTCTAGAGCATCAGTTTATCACGAATTAGGAGATTCTTAGCAGGAGAAGCAACTAAGCAGCCTCTGGGCAGAAGCAAAATAGTTATTGACCTCAGCGACACAACAGCCTGCACTGCTTGTCCCAGAGCCCTGGAAATCCAGGAAAGCTGTTGCTGCTGAAAAAAAAGTGAGAGGTCAAAGCCTGCTGGGCAGCGTGAAGGGAAGAGGAGCAATTCTTCCTAAAAGCAGAAGTCATTGTCCCCTCCACTCTTGGTGGCAGCAGGAAGAGCCAGCTTTGTTCTCCAGGGCTTTCCCCTTGATCCCCCTTTCCAGCTGTGTGCCCCAGTCAAGGTGTGTCTAAGAGGGGTCTTTGCTTGTCTGAGGGGTCTGAATGGTGCATTAAACCAGACTTTGCCTCTGCAGGTCCACAAGTTTCTTAATAAAAACCGTGACCAGCTGCGTCCAGAGGTGCTGGACATCTTCTCTCAGAGCCGCCTCAAGGTACTGCAGTGGTTCAGGAGGGAGATCTCTGTTGCAGACACCTAATGAGCCAGTCATTGCCTTCACATGAGAAGCAGAAAGGTCCTGATCAGGTGTCAGGAGAACCTGCAGAAACCATGAAGAGTTCTATTTTACTGAAGGACACTTGGGAATTGAGCAAGTTGTGTTTGCCCATATTTGATGCATTTTATATAAAATGCACAGACTGCCTGAGGGTACAGCTGTGTTTCTGGCCCTGCTCAGAGAGAGGGAGAATGTCCCCCTACTCCCAGGTAGCAGAGATCATTCTTTCCATGTAGTTCAGGGAATTTTGTTAATTTCTTTGTTTTTGCAGGTGGTGTCTCACATTTTCCAGAAGGCTAAAGCTGCCTATAGTCAGCAAAGGAAGCTGGGGCCGAGGGGCAAAGGGCTCAAGCCTCAGGCCTCCACACTGGTGACCAAATTCCAGCAGTCTTTGCAGGACCTCACAGCCAAGCTGAGAAGGTGACCTGTGCTGCACCCAGAAATGTGTGAAGTCCTCCAGGGTCAGCACAGAGAGGAGGGTGATCAAAGGTTCTTCCTTCTGTTTTCCAGGAGCCATGCCTTCTTCATTCGGTGCATCACCCCTAATCCCAAAAAGGTAGGGCAGCACCCTGAGCTCCTTATGAGTACTTCAGTTCCTTGAAGTCTGTTCTTCTCCAAAAGCTCTCCTTTCACAGCTGGGATTTGAACTTCTTTGCTTCATGTGGTATCTTGAGACTTTTCTTCCCCTCTCTCTGTCTCCCCCCCTTCCCTGTGACCGTGTAAGTTAACCCTGTGCTGGAGGAGGGGAAGTCACTGTCAGTTGGACACCGAACAGTGCACCGGATTTTGTATTCCATTGCTCAGGGATCATGGCAAGATCTAACCTCAGGACAGGACAAGAGAAGGAGACCCTGTCTAAACTCCCTGCCTTCTGCCTCCTGTTTTTTTATATTTTTATTTCTTGCTTTTAATTTTTATTCTGCCTTATCTTCACAGCTGTCAAACATATTTGATGTGGAGTATGTCACTTGTCAGCTGCGACATTCTGGGATACTGGAGGCTATCCACATCAGAAAGGAGGGATACCCCATCCGTCTTCCATTCCGGAACTTCCTGGCCAGGTACAGGATTGGGATTCCCCAGCGGCTTGGCCCTGGATGAACTTGTCAGCACACTGTGGTTTCTCTGCGGGCTCCGGTTACAGCCCTGGCTTCTGTCACATGGACACCTCATCTCCCAGGTATGGGCTTCTGGCCGGGCGAGGGCTCAGCTGCCTGGAGGAGAGAGAAGGCTGTGCAGCAGTGCTGGCTCGTGTGCTGGGGAACCCCTCGGATCTCTATCAGATGGGAGTAACAAAGGTGATGCCTACAGAGAACCCCATCTTAATCCACAGCCCCAGCCACCCACCCACTGGCAGGCAAGGCATGGAGAACCCAAGGGGAGGATGCTTCAGGCCTTCCCCTCTCATGCTTTGCCTCTTGTCTCAAGTACTAAGAAGGCATTTTTAGCTTTTCAGATAAACAGGAGAATCTGGCTCCATGCCTCTGTAGTAATGGAGATCTGGGCTTCTCCCTTTGCTGCCTACTAACTTTCATCACTCCTTGACTCCTTGTCCTCTCCAAATGCATCCATCTATGCCACTGCACCTGTGCCTCCTGCCTTCCCCAGTTTCCATAGTAGGAACCCTTAAAGGCTGCAAAGAAATAAAGCAGCAGCTTTTATTACTGACCAGCTCTTAGAGAAGGTGCTGCTTCCCTCGTGGATCAGCAGCTGCTGCCTTTGCCCAGGTCTTTCTGAAGGAGAAGGCCAGGCAGCTGCTGGAGCGACGATGGATCCAGAGGCAGAGCTGGGCTGTTGTTACTCTACAGAGGAAATTCCGGTGCCTCCTTCACCGCAGACGCCTCCGTGTCCTCCAGGAGAAAGTCACCGTCATTCAGGCTCACTTCCGAGGCTACCAGGCAAGGTCAGGAGTCAAAGGCCAGGGCAGGAACAGCCCTTTGGCCTTGCCCAGGACAGCCAGGTGTGGCTGTGCCTGGTCAGACCCCTTCTCATGTTGGCTCCTGGCCTGCTCTGTGTGTGTGTGTGTTGCTGATGCTTCCCTTGTTAGCCTGTTCTTCTCTTTTCTCATCCCTCTAGGAAGCGTTACAGGAGGTTGAAGAAGACTTTGATGCAATTTAATACCATGATTTTAATCTCCAGACCTTTGATTCAAAGGAGGAAGCGCTGCCAGGTAACAACCCTCTTCCCAGGACAAGGTTTACGAAAGGAGCTATTTCTGCATCAAGCGGAGAGAGCTGGTGACTGGGTGAGGCCAGGGCAGGGGTGGCTTTAGAAAGCTTGTTGGAAATGATCCAGTGAGATGCCCTTCACCCTCTGACTGACATAAATTTAGTCAAATGAAGGACACACAGAGGCTAGAGCCTTCTGTTCCTAGACAACATTCAGAATTGGCAAAGTCAGTACAAACACAGCCTAGCTGTGTGTCTGGCTATGTGACCTTCTCTGGGCTGCCCTACACCAGACAAGAGCTGATTCCATCTGAGGTCTTCAGGGCTGCTGTTCTGCTCAAGCTATGAGGAGTCACTCACCTTGCTTTTTTAGTTGCCCAGTTCAATTTCTCGTGTTTTCCCAAATGGTGACTGAAATGGAAGATTTTTTTTCTCCACAGTGATCCTCCCCTGATCCCTTAACAGCTACCTCAGACTGCTCAAGTCCTTGGCCTTTTGGAAATCAGATGGGGTGAGAACAGGATGGCATCTTATTGAGGAAGACATGTGCAGGAGAGAGCCATGGCTGTGTCAAATGTCTAGAATGTATTTTGCAGAACAAGCTATTTAAAAAGAAAATTAAAAACATGAGATCAGACCATTCATGCTTAGAGTAGCCATTAACATCCCCATCACTACCCCCATCACTGCCATCACTGCTGGCATGGCTAACAAAGGATGGGGAAAAGGGTAGAGGACAGTGATGGGAGCTTGCACAGGTGCCTTCTGCCATGCCACGCCCAGAACAGTGTGAGTTTCTATTCCATTTTCTGCCCTCCTACTTGGACAGGATCCAGGCTTCTTTCTCCCAGGTAACCGCAACAGCACAGCTCTTTTGAATCCGTTTCTGTTACTTCGGTGTTTGCTTGCCAAGGTCTCTGTACATGCAGGAGCAACAACAAAGGTCTCAAAGTTCACCTGCTGCAAAGTTCCTCCTTTCCCCCCACCCTTCTGCCCTGCCCTTTGGACTTCAGCATGTCACTGTCTTTCTCAGCCCAACCCTCATAACCTCCCATCCACTCACACTGATCTGCAACACTGACAAGCAGGAGAGAGAGAGAGGCAGAGACAGAGACCCTCCTTTTCCATCTTGGAGCAGGAGTCAGGTGAGTGACGAGGCTGGGGAACAGTAGAATGGATGGGAAAGGGCAGACCTGCAAGGGAGTTTGGCTTTTGGTATCCCTCCTGCCTTTTCTGAAGGGTTTCCTCTCCATCAATAAGTCCATCCACCTGTGTTCAGGCTGTGCTATCGTGTTCTCTGATGCTGGAGGAGGCAGGTGAACGTTTCTGGCAGCTCCTGTGTGCTTTTGTCCTGGGACACATCAAATGCTCAGCAAGGGAGGTGTGGCAGGACGCTGGGCAGGTGGTGGAGGCTCTTGCTGTTGAACTGTGTTGTGCAGGGCATGTGGTGTTTCAGCAAAGCCAGGAAGGCTCTGTAGCTGTTCTGTCCTTTTATCTGCTGGAACAGGACACCACCGCCTTTCCACCCACAGTGTTTGTCCTCAGAAGTAGCTGAAAGTGACTTCATACACATCTTTCCCCCCCCGCCTTTTCCTCTCCTAACAGCAGGAGTTAGAGGAAAGGAAACGAAGAGAGAGATCCCTGGCCAGTGGTGACACAGAGAACAGTCCCAACCAAGGAATGGTAAGTTGTCAAAAGGTTTTATGTGACTCAGACAACAAACCAGGTTATCCAGGTGTTCTGCCTTCCTTGTGCCTCCTCAGCCCAGGTCTGCTGCATGTCTGGAGGGTGCACACATATGTGCTGGAAACCCTGCAGCAAGAATGCAGGTTAGACTGGTATAAAGAGCCTTCTATCACATAAATATCTCATTAGTTCAGTGTTTCCCAGACCCTGGGCATAACCAGGCATCATAAAGTGGTCCTGAGGCAGAGCACTGTGTTTGTCCAGAACACTGGACGTGTTCTTTGGAGCTGGGAGGAAGATTATTTTTGATGATCGTGTTCTATTGTGAAGAGTGGGAATGAGACTGTTTTGCATAAATACACTTACAGAAGATGTTGTAGAGGAAGGGATGTATTACAGCCTTCATAAAGAAGATTAGCCTGTATTTACACTGCTAACCGATGTCATTTGTGTGTTTAGACCAAGCCGTGAGGTGTGTAATGAGAGAATCTGAACTGACATCATCCACAATTTTGGACAGATTTGTCAGTAACAGGAGTACTTAGCACTGGGTGCTCTTGCAGTATCACCTGCTTCCTCAGGTGTAGATCCAGGACTGTGGAATTTCGAAGTCCACTTCCTGAATACACCACTGAAAAACCAGACTTAAAGTCAAGTATCTTCTTATGAGCAAAATCAAACGGATCACAAAAGCTGTGAATGTGTCTTTAAGCATCACTGAGGGATGTCAGAATAGTGTGATGGTGACAAGAAACTTTACTATGCAAATCTTCAAAAAAATCCAAAAAACCTCCGAAGCTCATGCTTCGTGTCTTTGGCTTGGTTTCGTAGCGCCTTAATCTGAGTAGTTCTGTCTGAAATGCCCTGAACTGACATGAGAAGCAGACAGTGATGCTGATACACGGTGTTGCATTAGCTCATTTATTCCTACCATCATGCAAGGTGCAAACCAATGAAAAAACAAGGCTTATTTGCCAGATTCTCATCTGGATTACTCAGGTATAGATCTGAGTTTCCTTTGGAAACTCCAAAATAGTTCTGTGCATAAAAAAATCAGAATCAGGTCTCTGTCTATTTATGCTGTACCACTTTTGGATATTGAAAAATAGAACTAAAAGTGCCAGAAAAAGGCACAGAAGGAAATGGCCCTTACCCTTCAGCTGCAAACTCTTCTGTGCAAGATGCCAGACATGTTAGTAATGAGAGATGAGTCAAAGAAAGCCAGCTTTCCTGTCATTCCCCTTGTGGCAGTTGATTTTTTTTTTATTTAGGAATTGCTCACCTTTGACGGCCCACGTCACACACCTGCATTACTGTGACACTTCCCTGTCTGTAACAGTTGTGAATGTTGCAGAAATTGCTGGTTTGGCTCTGGTGCTCAGCCCAGGCAGCTTCACCCAGTCCCAGCAGCACAGCTCAGGGATTCTCTGTGGTTCCTTTGCTGGCAGCCCAGGGACTGACTTCCTTCTCTCTTGCAGGACGTGGGGCTGCTGGAGATCCCTGCAGAGCTCTCAGCCCTCCTGCAGCTTGTTGAAGGTGAGAAATCCTCCCTTCTTCCCTCCCTTTGCTGCTCTCTTTCCCTTCACTGTATGTTTCCTTGTTTATAGCAGTGCCAGCGTGTGTTTGTTCTACGTGCTGCCTGTCACCCAGGTTGGGTTTGATTTATGATCATTGCAGTGTAAATATGATAAAGGCAAATGGCACCATGAAAATTGTTTCCCAGCGCCAAAGGGTGGGAAAGTAACTTGGGCCAGGGGGCAGAACACCAGATTAAAAATCAGTATATTTGTTCACTTTTCAGCTCTTCTTTTGAGCTGGGCTGATAGAACTGATGACATGATGGTGCAGAACTCTTTGATCAAATTGTGTGACAACAAACTGCTCAGTGAACTCAGGTCTCTGGCAGAGCTGAATATCTGGAGTGGGAGAACTTAAACTCACCTTTTATCTACTCACAAATATTTAGGGAAATTGAAGATGAAGAAGACAAATCCACAATTTTGGCAATTTCAGATAAATATTTTTGGGCTTAATTAAAATTATTTCCTCAAAAGTAGTTACTTCTTTTAAATAGAAGGAAGGGGAAACAGTGTAAAAACTTAGTGAGGCAACAATGTGACAACTTGGGATGTAACAAGGCATCAATATAAGGATGTGACAATGTAACAAGACAAGTAAGTGATAATTTTTTATTTAAGGATGCTCTAAAGTATCAACTCAATGACCTCCATTTTACTTGGTTTGGAAAGTTTTTTGTTCTGTTTTCAATCACCATAACTCTTCTAACAGAAACATTTTCCGAAGTTGTTCACTTGACCTTGAGCATTAAGTTATTTGCAGTTGTGTTTCCTCTGTAGCTCTTTGTGCAGTGTGAATATTTAAGTTGCAAAGAGGTTGAGGCAGGATTTGCCTCTTCTTGTCGATGTAGCGTCAAACAAAATGTCAGTGGTGCTTCTGGCCCTCTGTGAGGTACAGGAAGGGATACAATCAGGCAGAAGAGCTGTGAGCTGGAGCAGACTGTGCTGGATTCCCAAATAACTCACACTTCATGGCACAGCCCTCTAGGGACTATCAGCTGGTCTAGTGAGCAATGCAAACCAGAGGAGCTCAGGGAACACTGAAACTGCTGGAAATGAAAGCTGATGGGATGTAAACAGGGAGGATGAGGAGAGCATCCAGGGACACGTTTGTTTGCAAACAGAGGAGTGCACAGAAGCTGTGCTGCACTGAGAAATCCCTTCACTTAGGAAGGTGTTTGCTCCTCTCTTATCCATGATAACTCCCTCATCTTGAAGACCTCTCATGTACTTGTTGACTGAACAGTTAACAGCAGGGTCTCAGCATGAGCTCAGTGTTTCCTGCCTTGTAAATGCTGCAGAACAGAATCGAATCTCCAGGTGCTCCCTGCCCTCTCCGTGTTCCCCGGGGAAAAAGGTCTTGAAAGATCAGAGCTGTAAAAATCTCTCTCCTGAAGTCTCAAAGCTGTGGTCTCAAAGGTGTGAGGCTGTGCCTGCCTCGGGGTCTGAGGCAGCAGGGGTGGGCTGGGTGTCCCTGGAGCCAGGGGCTGGCACAGAGGCAGGGTGAGATGCAGGCTGGCCGCGTGTGGCTGTGTGAGCCGTGTGTGTTCTGTCTCCCACCTGCCACAACAGCAGACCTCCTTCTCTTGCAGGTCGACACCGAGCACAGGCCAACCAGATAACTGAGGCATTGCCTCCAGAAGTCAAGGTCAAAGATGACCTTTCCCTCCCACCCACCATCAACAGCTATCCCTTCTCCTCCTTCGTTAAGTCACACTTCCAGGTGGGAACTCCTTTTCTGTCTCTTCATTGCTTCCCCACTGGGCAGACACGTTAGTTCGAGCAGCACCAGGAGCAAACTCTGTTTCTGTCCCATTGTTTCTTTGTAGAAGCCAGAATTCCCTGCCCTTGGTCAGCCTCTGCATCACCCCTTAACCCATCTGGGCACTGAACACCACGAGAGTGCACTTGAGATCAACAAACTGGTAAGAGTCGTCGTTCTTGACCTTGGTGAAGAACAGGTGGGCTCTGACAATGTTGTGATGCCTTTACGCAACAAGTTGCTGGTGGTGGATACTGTTCTTATGATACAAGGGTGGAAAAACAGAATAAATTTCTCCTCCTAGGCTCTGCAGCGGCCTGGCAGAGATCACACGCAGCCCCTTAGGGTTGCTGTGCTCTTGGTGAGGCACAGACTAACCACAGACCACTGGGATCAGAGTGAATTGCCTGGTGATGTGGCCTCAGAATCCGGCAGGACATATAGGAACTAGGCTGCTAAGCCTTAGTTTCCTGATATTCCGTATTCAGTAGCCATGACAGCATAAGGGAGGTCTGTCTTCTCAACCACTTACTCATCTGTCAGTCATAAAAAGTTTGATTTAACCACATCTTTTCCACGACGTGGTTTATAGTAAGTATATCGATTGCATCTCAGTTGTGTCATTCAGCAGGGGACAGTGAACTGTCATTTAAAAGCTGGAAAAGGCAGGACTTTGTCATCAGGAAAACTGGAACCACACCCCAACTGTAGTGTTTCCGTGAAGAGGATGGTGTTTATTGCAACTCTGTGGTTGTGAAACGGATCTTTCTTTACATTTTTCTTAACAGTTGAAATATTTGAAAATAGAATGAAACTCCAGATAATTTCTAAGTAAATCTGGTAATCCTTTTGAGAATTACATAGAATTAAAATAAGCCCATTAAGAAAGTTAATACCTAAACCCAGTCTCTTGTTTTGTCCTCATGATCCCAATTACAGGAGAGCATAAGCTTCAGTAAAATCTTGTGAATAGGATTGTGTTTAAGCAGAATAGTATTATTTTTCCTGAAGATCAAAGGCAATTTTTCTCCATTGCTAATGAAGTAGGGATTTACTACAAAGATTTCCATGAGAACTAAACAACCACCATCCCCTGTTTTTCTCATTGAATCTCTGACACGCTTAGCACCATTAACTGTTTCTAGAAGTGTTGTCACTCTTAAGTGTTCTTTCCAAAGCTGTCCATGGCACATTTTAGAAATATTGTAGTTAATGATACATTGAAGTGTAGAGGATGAAAGAAATCATTCTGCATCTAAGGGTGAGAAGTAGAAAATACAAAAGCATCGAAGATATTGATATGCATAGCCAAGAAGCTGAATCATTGCTTCAGTGACTCTGTTGAGACACCACCTCTCATACTACTTGGTGTAATATTAACTATACCAAAGTCTTTTCAACAGTCAGTGGGCTCAGTTGTGTGCCTAAGCCCTGCCCAAAGAAGGGGAAGTATTTTGCCCAAGACCAGATTCTGAGTCATAAGTAAGAAGAGACTTGAAGTCTCCCTGACTTTTAGTCATGGCTCAGTCTCTACAAACGTTGCCTCCCAAATTCCCCAGCACTTGGGTGGTGCACAAAAACATGAGAACAGACCCTGATCTCAGTTCTGCCTACTCATAGGCTCACCAGCACCCTGGTGTCCACAACCTGGGTTGTCACCTCACAACACAGCTTGGGACAGAGGATTGGATCACAGCTCGAGCTCTCTCTTTTTTTTTTCTCCCTGGATGCTTCTAGATTTTGCGGTTCATTGGTGACAAGAGCCTCCATGGCTGGCAGGAGGTGCTCCTGGGCAACTACATTGCTGGCAGAGGTTTGAATAACGCGGCTCTGCGCAACGAGATCTTCAGCCAGGTGGTTGCCCAGACATGGAAGAACCCAGACGTGGAGCACAGCCAGCGAGCCTGGGTCCTGATGGCAACTTTGCTGAGCTGCTTTGTGCCTTCACCAGCACTGGACAAGCCCTTGCTGAAGTAAGGGGGAGAAAAGACCAACCCACGCCTGCACTATGGTTAAAGGGATGAGCAGAGTGCTAAATGCAGTTGCCTTTCCCTAGATTTGTGTCAGACCATGGCATGGAGGGCTACAACGCTGTTTGCCAGCGCAAGATCTTGACAGCAGCACAGCACACAGAGACAGGCTCTGCATCCTCTCGGGCCTACCCTCCCACTCAGCTGGAGTGGACAGCAAACCAGAGGAGAGGGAAGATGGTGCTGGATGTTCATACCTTTAATGGTAACTCATGCTTCTGCCCTCCTGCTGTCTTCTAGTCCCTAAGGACTTTCCCAGTGCAGAAATCAGCATTTGGAAAATACTTCCCTCAACTTAGTAAAGAGGGGTCAGAACACTGATTACTACTGGCTGGTGCAACCATGGGGGATACAAGCATCTGAATCTAGACCCAAAACTTGTGAAGTCTGGGCCTGCTGAGACCTTCTACTGAGGCTGAGGGATGAGATTCTCCTGAGCTTGGGCCCATTTCACAGAGGGCTGTTCTGGTTGTGCATCTCTATGGGTCTGGTGTTCCTGTTACCCATTACAGCACAGCAGCAGCAGTTTATTGCAGGGACTTTCTGCCTTTCTCCCTTCTCAAGTATTGCCTTATGCAGCCCTTGCTCAGGAGCGTGTGAGACTTCCCAGCTGGGCTCTGCCCCCGAGGATTGCAGGCGTTGCTTTGGGTCCTGTCAGGGAGGCTGTGGGGACTGACTTTCTTCTCTGTGCCAGAGGAGGTGTTCTCAGCTGAGGTGGAGTCCTGGATGACTGGGGAGCAGCTTGCAGCCTGGATCCTAAATGCAAGGTACTGCCAGAGGATGGGAGAAGGTCTGGGGGTGTGAAAGAGCCTGTCACTAGTTCTAAGGTTCAGACTGGTTGGGGCTGCAGGCTGGAATTTATGTGGAATAGTCACTCCTTACTCACTCCAGCTGGTGCTCTCTCCTTACCCTCCATCTCTGTGCATACACTGTGGGCTTCTTTAGGAACAGAGGAATCACTGTTGTGATCTCTTAGAGCAGCTTCTTTAAAAACTGAAAAAAAAAAAAAGTCAAAAGAGAACAAATCTTGAATTATTCTAGTTGTGGGGCTTTTTTACTGACCTTGGGCACTTAATAGTTGATTCACACCATGAATCTAAAAGACTCAAGCCAAGATAAACAAAGCAAGAAGAAACTGAGTGCAATCTTTTCCTTCTTCTTCCTTTCCCCTGCCTACCCGGACATCTTTCCTCTCCTTCCCTTCCCTGTTACCAGGGGCTGTGATAAGAAGACTCGAGGGTGGTCTGTCTCCATGTTAACTGGTAACACGTGGCAGGACCTGCTGGGCTGTGACTTTGTGCTGGACCTCATTGGAGAGATGGAGGAGACCAGCAACTTCAGCAGCTCTTCCCAGTCCCCAGCTGAGTTCCCCATCACTCCAGAAAGGGACAGGAGCACTTACCAGTTCTCCGACCTGGATTCGTAAGTCACCTGTTCCTCCTGCCCCACCACCTGTGGCTCTGTCACCCAGTGGTTCATCTTTCTGGTCCTCATGTCATTGTCCCCTTCAACAGGATCCCTCCTGCTCCAGGCATCCAGGCCCCTGCCTTCCCACCCCCTAGCCTGCCTCCAGAATTCATGGATCTCTATCCAGGTAACCTTCAGCCCAGGACTGTGCATGACTCTGGGAAGGGCCAGAGGGGCCCCAGAAAGGGAATCAAAGCAGAGGGGGAGTCAGGTGATTCTTGTTGATGTAGAGCAGGGAAGAGCTACGCTCCAAAACGTGGCTGTCTAACAGGGACTGGAGGCAGGGGAATGTTCCTTACCTGCCTTGTTCACCAGACTTCTCTCTGCTCCTAGATCCAAGGATTCGAGAAGACCTGAGGACCCCTGTAGGCCTGGATCATTATGTGGATGATCTCTTCAGCCCTGTGCTGCATCAGGGCTCCAGACTATCAGTAAGTCCCCTGATGTCCCCTCCTACTTTCCCTCTGCAGCTTTCCTGTCCCTGTGACTCTCTCAGGCATTTTTCTGCCTATTCACTGCCTCTGCTCAGCTCAGACTTTCTCTGGATGTCTCTCCCTCCCTGAGCTCAGGTAACTCCATTTTTTTCTTGATGCAGGATTTGGAGAACAGGGACATTCTCACTGGACGCATGAAAGGAGGTGGGAAGATTGGACCCACAGGGAGAGGAATTCTTCCTTCTACAGGTGTGTGAGGGGATGGGGACAGCTGGGAACACCTGTGGGGCTTCATGAGCTTCAGTGAGCACGAGTCGGGGGCCCTTTAAATGCTAATTATTGCATGGACCCAGCTGGTTCATGAAGAGCACTGATCTTTAGTACAGCTCATCAGAAGCAATACTCCTCACTTCCAGGTGCTGGGAGCCAGCCTCACCTTTGGGGAAGGTGTTAGGCAAGGGAACCACCTTTGTTCTGCTTTAAATTTCTCTCTCGAGTTGGTCTGGGGGTCAAGGCAGCAGGTAGTTTGTTTCTAGGAGACCCAGGCCACCTCTTCCCCAAGCATGCTTATAAGTCATGCACCCACCTTCTATTCACCTCGTGCTTTCACAAAATAGTTGGTGCCTTTATCAGAGGAGGGTTTTAACCTTTGTTATTGCTTCCTTACAGAATTTCCCATCATCTGTAGCTATTCCTTGGGTTAGTAAGTCTGAACCCTGCAGAGGTTCTGATTTGTGTGTTTGGTTTCTTTACTTTTCCTCATTTCTGTGGAGCTAAGACTCAGGCATTTTCAGCAGAGTGGAGTCAAACACCAATATATTAATGGCACTGAGAAATCTGCATGGGTGGGAACACACCCAGCAGTTTCAGACAGGTGGGGAACATTCAGTTCAGTCATGACTGAGACTGGGACTATTTTTGGCTATTGAAGAGGCTCTGGGCCATGACAAGGACTATTACAGATCCCTGGCCTCAGGTCAGTTTGCCATTTATGTGGCTACTTAAATGAGTGAGGGATGTGATGATCTTCCTATGGCATCCCAGGGCCATTCTCACTGGTGAGGACATGATTCAGCAGACCTTGTGCTGTGTTGCTGGCTCCCTCCTGGCTGAGACTGACTCCCATGCCCCTTGCTTTGCTGCCTTTACCCTAAGTGGGATTTGTTTTGTGGCCCCACATGGGACTTGCCTGCTGAGAAAAGAGGAATTCCTTTCTCCCCACAGCTCCTTCACACAACACACAATGTCATCCAGGCCAGGGCTCGTTGCTCACCCACCATTGCTACCTGCTGCAAAGAGATCAATGTGAATGTGACAATCCCAGTCCCAGAGACCTTTGCTCATCCCTCAAGAAAAACCCTCCTCTGTAATTGCACACAGGCAGGAATGATTCTTACGTTCAATCACAAAGGACGGTGGTGTCCTAAGCCAGGCTGCAGAAGCAGGGTCTGGATACTGCTGTCAGGCCACCCACTGTTCTTAGTTTTTTTTTTCCCACCTGACTTTCTGTGTGTCCTGCTGTGGTTGGTGCATGTGGAGAGCCCCAGAAGCGACTGTGTGCTGTGGGATTGCTCAGGGCCTGATTGCCCAAAAGCTCTGTGCACATGGTCTTTTGTCTCTAGGCTTCCCTGGAACAGCTGGAGCACCAGTTTACCAGCCCATGCCTTCCATGATGGGGGTGCCAGCAGCCATGCCCATGATGCCAGGGGCTGGTGGGATCGCACCTATGCCAGGTAATAGCAGTGTTTCGGTAGCTATAGAGGGAAGGGATGGAAAGGGAGTGTTAGTAGGGCCTGTGCATTTCAGTGTCAGGTGGGATGCTCAGTCAACACTCCCCTCCTGGCTGATGCTCAAACACTGTCGGGCACAGTCCCCTGTGGGCTCTCACAGATGTGTGTGTGTGTCTTCCACAGCCATGGTTATGCCCCAGCCCGTGGTTCCAGCTCTGGATCCCAACCAGCTGGCAGCACAGCAGCAAGCCTTTATCAACCAGCAAGCCATGCTCATGGTGAGTGGGAGGGACTGGTTGGGAGGGGCCCAGGAACTGGGGGAGGACAACACACTGGTGTATGTGCCATGGAGGGGGAGTCCTGCTCTCCTCCTGCCTTAGGCCTGCCCTGTGACACTCTGTGCCACGCTGTAAGCTCTGTAAAGCTGGGATTACTTAAGGCTGCAAAACTGGAAACTCCCTTTTTTGCTCCTTTGTTTACGTGGGGCCACTGAGGCACCATTGGTGAGTGAGGAGCAGGGACAAGAGCAGACCCTGAGAAGATTCAGCGGTAATTCCCATGGGATTTACTACAGATGCAGATCTGCAGCGTTCTGCTTTCTGTACAAAGCTCTACAACTGTGTGATGGTCCCAGGTTATCTGGTAGCTGAATCTTGGGGTGATTTTAGGAGCTCTGCATCCTTGGCTAGGTGGGAGCAGACTCCCTGTCCACTACACTGGGAAATTTGCAGTGGACTATGTAGATGTTCTGATTACCAAGTGAAAGAATGGGACAGTCGGACTGATGGCTGGTGGGTTTGTGCAGCCTGGACATTGGACATTGCAATTCCTTCCTCCAGGCCCAGCAGATGACCCTTCAGGCCATGAGCATTTCCCAGCAACAGCAGCAGCAGCTGCAAAAGTCTCTTGAGAGGTCAAGGCCGAGAGTCTCAAGTCCACCACAAGCCCGAGCCCCAGCCACTCTTCCAAAACCCAAGAAGCCTTCCACAGGCCAGGATGCTGCAACACCACCAGCGGCTTCAGAACCACCAGCTAAGGCATGAGAAACAAACAGTGGTGGTGAATTTGGTTTGAATTTCTCATTTGGTGTTTGCTCTGCTTCCCTCCCAGCGTGGCCGTGGTTTGGCAGAGAGGAGAGCAGAGAGCTGTGCTTACCAATGATTCTGAGGCCTTTCAAACTCTGCTTGCTGGTTCTTCAAGGCACAGGGTCAGACCTTGGTGGCATTTGCTTTGTGGAGGTTGGGCTGCAGCGTTGCACAATTAATTTCCAGCTGAGCAGAGGTTTTCCACTGGAAAATTAATTTCTCTGAGATCTTTTGTCTTCTGACAAGCTGCTTTGGTCCTCTAACATAATCTCTCTTCTCCGGGTTTGGTTGATGATTCCTTGTGTGAAAAACACTCCCAGATGGGGACAAGTTCTAGATCAGAACTTGGAGAGAGGATGACCTCTGAACTGAAGGGCACTGTGGAGGTTCCTTCCTTCTGGTTAGTGCCAGCTAACCATGTTGTGCACTGCCTGCAGGGTTATGACAACAGGGAAGACGAGTTCTCCAGCAGCGGAGATGATGACTCTCCTCGGGAAACCTTCCAGCAGAAGAGACAATATTTTCAGAAGATGGGTGAGCATCTACCACTTTGGGAATTTCACTGATCATAACACCTTGCTCTGCAGCCTCCCTGGCATTAACAAGGTGATCTTGGCTCCCTGTCTGGAACCAGCCATGCCCAGCAGGAGCTGCTGGCACTGTGTGTAACAGGAGTTCTGGGTGCTTGTTCAGCTGGCTACAATTCACATTGTGAGGTGTTGTGTGGACAGTTTGCTGGAAATCTTTGGGGTTGTGACTGCCACACTTTCCTTCACCTCCAGAAAACATAGGCTTCTGCTGACTGAGGCAAGAGTGGGAATTGTGCCATCAGTGCTAGATTTTGAGTGTGGGATTAAGCAGTTCAAATCCCCCTTTCTATGCAGGAGAGCAACACATCCGAGTGAAGAAAGTCAGGCCTCCTACCAAAACCTGGACTCCACCAACAAATCCCCAGCCGAAGCAGGAAGAGGAGAAAAAACAGGAGCAGAAGGTGAAAGAAGTGAAGCCTGTCCCCAAACCAGAGGCAGGTAAGATCCTGTGTGGTGGAGAGCCAGGCAGGTCTGACAAGCAGGAACTTTCCAGGAACATCAGGCCAGGACATAGGCAGAGGAGGAAAGGATCTGGCTCTTCTGGGAGTCTGCACCTTGGCAGGAGAGGAGAGAGAGAAACTCCTGAGCTTTGGGAAGGGGGATCCCAAAGCAAGGAAGTGGAAGCCCATGGCCAGTCAGCCTCAGGATTAAAGAGAGGGAACTTCAGATGAAACAAAGGGATTTGTCTGTTGATTAAAGCTGTTACCTCAATAGCTCCTGCTTCCCCTGTGCCATCTCCTGAGCCAAAGCCAATAAAGCAGACACCAAAAGTGAGGAAGGAGCCACCTGTGGTGAAGCCTTCAGGCCTCGAGTCGCGTCCTGCGCCGAGCCGTGAGATTGGCAACATCATCAAAATGTACCAGAGCCGACCAGCCCCTGAGCCCCAGCCCTTTGAGCCCGTAAGGTGAGAGAGGGACCCACCATGTGGGCAGGGAGGGGAGGAGTGGGACTATGTCTCAGCACTGCCACGTGCTCCATCGTGGCCACAACCCCTCTGCCGCCTCTGTGACTCTGTTCCCCATTTCCTTGCAGGAGAGTATCCAAGCCCTTCATAAAGAAGAATGACCCCAAAGATGAGGCTCTGGCCAAGCTAGGAATGATGAACCCATCGCCTCACCCATCAGTGAGTTCTCTGCTGTCTGGTCACCTTAAGAGCTCAGCAGAGAGAGCCTCTATATCCAAACTCCAACAGGCTGGGAGCTCCCTGTGATGCAGTCACAGCTGGGTGATTTGTTGGGTTAACAGATAGCTGGGAGCTCATACCATGGTGCTGCCCATCCTAAACTGGGTTCCTGGAGAACCATCTGAGATCCTGACGAAAAGACACTGGAGCAGCAAGTCCTATTGTAGACTATGATTAAGGCTGATCTGGAAGCAAGCAACTCATGTTCTCCACATTTGACACTAAGGCCTTGGCCCATTAACATCCTTTTTCCTTTCCTGGGGAAGGGAACTGGAGGCTTCAGTCTCAAATACTTGGTTCTCTGGGTTTGGCTGGTCTTCATCTCTTTGTGGGTTGTGTGTTGATTTATAGGTCCCGGTGTCCCTGTTCACACAGATCTTGCTTCCAGGGATGGAGTGCTGCCCTAGGGATGGTTTATAACAGCAGTGTCAGGACAGAACACAGGAATGCAGAGACAGACTGGGTCAAATGGTTTTGCTGTCTTGCAGCCACCTCCCGTGCCACAAGAGAAGAAAATACCTCCACCTCTCAAGCCCAAGCCCAAGCCAGGCTCAGCTTCCAGCTCTATCAAGGAGAAGCAGTTACCTCTCCTGTCCATCTTCAGGCCAGATGGTACCCCACCAGCATCTGAAGGGCCTCCTGCTACCCCTCTTCCCCCACCACCGCCTTCACCTCTAAAGCCTGAGGACCAAGACAGGCAGGAATCCACAAGGAGGGGTGAGTATTGACTTCACCCATGCAGGATTGGGTAGCGGGGCAGAGAGGGGATGGGGTCAGAATCAGCCCAGTGGCCCTGGAGAGTCGTGGCAAATGTTCTGTCATCAGTCAGCTGTGTGACGGAGTCAGCTGTGTGAAACCAGGGGGATTGTGCAATCAGATCTGTGTGAAATCAGAGAGATGTCACAGTTCCAGTCTGGCCCAGTAGTCAGCTTGGCACTTCCCTGCTCTAACTCTTCCCTTCTGAAAAATACAGCTAAAAATAAAAAGATCCTTTGAGCTTTATCACGGTCCAGTCCACAATACTTTTTATTGCCTCCCTGAAGCATAACCACTTTATCAAAGTAGCAATTAACAGGTGGACTTTAGACCAGGGAGGAATGGGAAGGCAGGTCATTCATCTGACAGAGCCTCTGGAGGGACCTTAGAGAGGCTGAGGAATGAGGGAATGTTTCTTGGAGAATGAGAGCCTGAGAGACCTTGGACTTGGCCATATAAAGAGTATTTGGATGTTGCCCTCTTAAAAAAAGCACAGCTAATGCTTCTCAGCAGGAGTTTTGAAGTGTTATTCAGTCTTAGTTTTGCCTCTGAGTTTCAGTGGGAGTCTGGAGCCACAATTAATTTTATACTTTGGATACCTGTACCAGTGTATTTCAAGCTGTTTAAAACTCTCATCAACATTCCATTTTATAACATGCAAGGGAACAGTCAGCCAAACACATTACTGAAGGACTCCATCCTGCAGCAGCTTCTCTGGTATTAAAGAATTTCCCTGTTTGCTCCCCCTCTCCTTAAAAGAATGTTTCTTCAGCAAGTCCTGTGAAAGTAAATCGAAGTAACTGGATTAGCCTGAAAAATCCCCACGTGCTTTTGCACAGGGACATAGAAACAGCTGAACTACATTTCTTGTCTAAGAGCTCTGAGGCTTTGAAAGTTTGAAGTGCTTAAATGAAGACATTCGTACCTCATAAAGCAACAACTTTGAACAGTTGCCTTCAGACTGAGCCTGTCTTTGATAGATCTGCAGAGAGAGAACCCAGTGCTAGCACTGGATGCCTTGTACCGGAACCTTGCAGCCTGCAAGCTCAGGGCAGAACTTTTATGTCCCTTCGAAATCTTTGGCAACTTTTTTATAGTGACATGAAGTGAAACCTGTGCCTTCAACTGCAAGCACAGGGGTACTGTTTTTCCAGGGAAGCTGCGTGCTCCCTATCTCTGGAGTGTTTATGTTATGAACATCAAACTTTGTGGCTAATACAGGAAGCATAAATGCTGTCAGATATGCTGATAATGACTGTTTTGTGCTCACACCAGCTTGGCCACTGACCTTCAGTACTCTGGCAGTAATATTCAATCAGGCACCAGGCACTGTCCCCTTTCTCCTGGCAGGTCTTTGGCAGGTGGGAAGGTGACCCTGCAGCCTTCAAGGCCCATTTTCACTGCTCTTTCTCCTCACACAGACTCTGCTGTAACAGTAGCAGATGATGATGGCATCAAGACCCAGCTGTACAAGCTCACCACCAGCGTCAGCTTCTCCTATGTGGACCCTGCCTGGAAAATCTTCCTGCGCAAAGAGGTGCAGTTCAACAGGGCTGGCTGTGGGGGGAGGGAACTTGTCACACCTTTGGTTAGAGTGTGTTTTTTGTAGGCACCCAATGAAAGATAAGAGCACAAAGAGAGTCCTGTGAGGAGGTCGCAGACACCAGAGTTGGGGGCAGGGGATCCTGTTGTGGGGGATCTGGGTCCTGCCCTGTCTTACTGACAGTTGTGTCCTTTCCTCCTCTCTAAAGCACTGAGAAATCCAAAAACTAAACTTTGTTGTTATCTGGTATTTTCCTGTTAAAATAGTACAAATGTGTTTAAAATTAAGTATTGGAGAGTGCACTGAATTGACCGGGGTTCATCCCTTAGTCTCACCACTCAGGTTTTGGTCCTCCGCTCCCGGTCCTTCTTTTCACACTCACACTGTCTCTTCCCTTGCCTATCCTCACCTCTCTCTGGCAGCAGGACATATGGATTGCAAAACATCCCTGGGGAGCTATTTCTGCAACACCTGTAACACCACTGTTGTTTTTATCCTCCTCTTGCAGGTGTTTTACCCCAAAGAAAATTTCAGCCACCCTTACTGCCTGAACTTGCTGTGTGAACAGGTATGCACCGGTGTGAATGGGTTTGGCTCAAGGCCTCTTGTCTCTCTGGGGACAAAACACTCCATAATTACGTTGTGTAAGTTGCCTTCACTTCTCCATCCCAAGCAGTGTTAGTCTCTTCTCCAGGTCCATCCAGTCAAGCCCCTGTTCACTCTCTGAGTATCAGTCTGTTTAACAGCCTCAGATTCTCCAACACAGTCAGATCTGGCCTTTGCAATGGAAGCCTCTCTGTTCCCTTCCTCTGCAGATCATCCGTGACACCTTCTCCGACTCCTGCTTTCGGATCTCCAAGGAGGAGAAGCGCAAGATGAAAGACCTGCTGAGTAATTACAGCCCCATCATCCCTTCCTCCCTGTGCCCATCCCAGCTTTTGGTTTGAAATGAGAAAACTGGCCTCCAAGCCCTTTCAGACAGGACTCCTCAGACAGAGGAGTAGTGTTTGTCACTGCACCAGGAAAGCACATTTTTGTGTGCTGTGGAGTGCGGTGTAGGAATGTTTGTTTATTCCAAACGGCCAGAAAGTGGCCTTGACATTTCCCTGAGCCAGAAAAACTTAGTTCTGAATTTTTTTTTTTTGTGGGGAGAGGAAACTGAAACCCAAGGATGGGATTTTGAGTTGTCTGAAAATCCAGCTGTCATCTTTGACTGCAGCTTCATGGAGAAAGGGAGGGAAACCAGTGGTAGACTGGTGTGTGCAAGTAACGTGCTGTCCTTTCACCTCTGCATGTCATTTTCTGTGCTGTGAACACTGAGGGGGGCTGGTGGGAATGAGTCCCTGGGCAGAGGGAGTCTCAGCCACCTTTGCCATGCTGATCAAATATCTGCTTTGTAACCCTGCTAGCGGAGTTCGAGGTTGGCAACGATGTCCAGTCCATTAAGGAGGATGGAATAAAGAAGAGGATTGTACTGGCTGCTCGGGATAACTGGGCCAACTATTTCTCCCGCCTCTTCCCTGTTCATGTGAGTCTTAACATTCTCACCAGATCCTGGGCTTTCTTTAGCTGTGGCTTCAGTTCACCTGGGATCTCTTTCTGTCTCCTTGCCTGGCCACACATCACTCCTTCTTCTGCGCCTTCCATGCCTTGCAGGGTTTGATACCTCTGTCAGCCCAGGGCCTCATTGTGCGGCATCTCCTTCCCCTGCTGCCACCTGCCCAGGTGGGATGCAGCCTTTGATTCTCTCTGCTGCACTTTCCTTACAGGGTGAAGAGGGAAGTGATGTGCAGCTCCTGGGAGTTTCTCACCGGGGCATTCGGCTGCTGAAGGTGGAGAAAGCAGCCAGGTATAATCCTGAGCACCTCAAGATTCTTCGCAGCTACTGGTGAGCAGAAGGGCACTGGTTGCTGTGATAGTTTGTCACTTGTAGGGTGTTGGGAGGCAAAACTGAATGGCTGAGCTGAAAATTCCAAGTTGTGCTGTGCTCTCTAGGACTGTCCTAGGCCAGCTGTGACTTAACTGACCCTCCTTCTAATGAGTTTGGCTTTTCCTTTTCCTTTTTCTTCCTACCTTGTGTGTTGTTTACAAGTGAGTGCTGGGGGTGAGTCAGCTCCACATGTGTAATCACAAGGAGCTCCTCAGGGTGCTACGGTGAAAGCCACGAGCAGCCTGAGGTACTATTAACATTGGAACACAGGGCTGGTGAAAGGCTGCCATGGGGTATGTTGAGGCATGCCTCCATTCTCAGGCCCTGGAATGAGCTCCCATCCCCACGTTCTGCATCCCCGGCTCTAGCAGAAGGACCCTGAGCACACTGGCTTGTGTTCTCAGCTTTGCAGATGTGCTGTCAGTGGAGCTGAAGGGCAGCAATGCCCTGGAGTTCTCTCTGAAGACAGAACAGCTCTTCCTGCACTCTCTGAAGGCTCCGTGCATCAAGGCCATGGTGGAACTCTTCTTGCAGGAGCTGAGGCAGGTGAGGGAGCAGCTCTAGTGCACTAGAGAATGAAGGTGGCTTCCCATGTAGACCTGAGAGCGTCCAAGGGATGACATGAGTCCTTCACTTCCTTGGGACAAGACCTGACCTCGCCATTGCTTTCCCCCAGGACACCAACTATGTCGTTGCTCTGCGCAGCTACGTCGTGGATGACAAGAGCATCCTCAGCTTCAAGAAGGGTGACCTCATTGAGCTGCTGCCCATGCAAGGCGTGGAGCCAGGTGAGGGGGCTGAGATTGGCAGGATCGAGGGCCTGCTGGATCTGCAGTGCCCAGAACCAGAGAGTATGGACTCTTAAGGGCAGGCTGGCATAATGAGCCTCTGCCTGCAACCCACCTTGTTCCAGCTGCCTTAGTTATAGGGGTATATATGTTACCTTAGGATGCAGGAAACCCTGGTGAGTCTGATGATTTCCTTTGCCAGTAGAAAGCTTCAGTGCCCATTCCTCTTGGCAGCTGCCATGGTTCCTGACTCTTTGGCCCCTGTTTCTGCAGGCTGGCAGTTTGGCTGCACTGGTGGCCGCTGTGGTCTCTTCCCCACCAACCTTGTGCAGTTGGCTGCAGCCCCTGATTACCTCAGCACCAGCATGGACAGATGTGGAGAGCTACGGAAGACCAGGAAGTCTTCCCCAGAGAGCAGGAACACCAGCAGGGAGGTGAGCTGTCCTTGGGGAACATCTAGGGGTTATGGCTGGGTTCTGTGGGAGCTGCCAGGGTGGGTCCATACCCCTGGTCTGACCTCCAAGGCCAGACAGAAGATGATGATTGTTTAATCCTTGGAGACAGAGACACTCAAATACTATCATAGTGGGAGGGGAGGCACCACACACAGACGGAGTCTGGCGGGTGAGAACACACACTGCAGTTCCTCAGCTGACTTTTTAGGGTGTGTTTGGTTGTGTCCCTGCAGAGTTCTGTTCCCAGCCTGACATCAGAACCCGACAGCACCATGTTAGTCCCTGCTGGTGATCGTTATACCATGATTGACTTCGCCACAGCCTATTTCCGAGAGGCTCAGTCCGTGTGAGTAGATTGTGGTCCTTCCCAAACGGGCACACACAGAACCTGTGTAGCCTGACCCACACCAACCTGTTTCTGGGGGTATTTCTTGGACTGCATGTTCCCTCTCCTCTGTCTAGGCAGGGACTGCAGGGGACGTCTGCTGAAAAGAAGAGTATAGCTGGCCTGGTCCGGCACACCAAGGTGAGCCCAGTCTCTCCCCATGGATACAGCCAGAATCCCAGCTCCAGCATTGCCTCTAGCTTTGTCCCCACACGGCAAAAGCACAGAGGGCAGATCCTTGGCTTGCAGTCTCTGGAGGAATGTAGGTGACCCCTACTTCTCAGTGCTGCCTGCAAGATTCTGGGAGCTTGAGTCTTTGATGAAACCTGCAGCACAGCTCTGTGAGACCCACCTCCCCAGTTTATCTTTGTACTCTGGCCCTGTAGGTCCCAATCCAGGAGTCTTTGCTCCTGTACTCTGACAGTGAGCTGAACGAGCTGGCTACAAAGAACTTCCAGAGTAAGTACCTCCCTAGGACACAACACTGCAGAGCCTGGTGGGGGTGTGAGTGGGATGCTGTGGTGGGCACACACGGGCATTGTGGGGCTGAGTGGGGAATGAAACCTGTGTGGGGAGGGCTCCTCCTAAGGCACTTCTGCAGTTAATAACCACCTGTGTCCTTGTTGAAAGCATCCAGCAAAATGTACTTTGCCTGGAGTTCAAAGTGTCCAAGAACACACCCTGCCTGGGCTGTGGACAGACTACACCTGTCCAATGCAAACCTTGGAGCAGGAAAGCTTTCAGGACAGTTTTTAGCCCTCTGCCAGCACCATGGAAGGACCAGCCCTGCTTAGACCTAAATGTCAGCCTTTGCCTTGCAGCGCTGATGCGGCTCATGGGAGATAAGTCGAAGCACAAGGACCAGACTGAGGTTGAATGCATCTATGAAATCCTTAAGGTTTGTGGCCTTCCCCCGGGCAAAGTGCTGAAGCACCTACAGGAAGAGAGGGCCAAGACATTGCTGGGAAGGCAGAGAGCAGGGAGAGCCATAATGCAACCCCTGCATGAGAAAGGGAGCTGAAACACACCAATTAAAAAACATGAAGGGAAGGGGCTGCATGTAAAAGGTTTCCCTGGATATCACTGTCTGGATGAGAGCACAACTTCCCTCTCCTCTCTCCTTTGGGTCTAGACAGCACTGGGGACCAGAGGCTGAAAAGCCCAAGCTTTAAGACAAATGGGCAGAGCTCCAGCGCTGGAAAAGGAAGGGCACAGAGGAGGTGACCTGGGGGCCTCTCTGATGCTCTCGTCCCCTCTCTGATGCTGTTTTCTCCTCTCTGAATGCAGCTGTGCAAGGAGAAGGAGCATTTGCATGACGAGGTCTACTGCCAGGTCATCAAACAGGTCACCCACAACCCTAACCAGTGAGTACCAGCACTGGCAGCTCCTCTGCATGCACAGCTGGAGAGGAGCCATCTGCTTCAGGGACACCAGGGCCAGGGGAGGGTGTCTCCTGCTGCTGTGCTGTCCCCAGTGCTCCAATGCTGGGGCTTTTGCTGAGCACTCAGGAAATGTGGCCAGTCACTGGGATTGACATTTTTATTTCGGTGGACATTTGTCCTTGTTTTTCTGGCTGCTGATATATCTGGGCCCCGGTAAACATCCCCGGTATCTCCTGGTTGTGGTGCTGCTCAGAGCCCTGATTTCCTCCTCACAGCCCTGGGGAGTTGATACAACAGTCAGGGACTGGTTTGACCCCACACTGCCCTGTGAAATGGCAGCAGTGGCATCAGAGTGGCCTTGACTGTTCCCTTTGTTTGCTGTTAGAACGACTGAATCAATCCCTTGCTCAGCATAAGAAACCTCTGCCCAAGGGCTGCCACCTCATTTTCTGCTACCTGCCATAGGTGTTCAGAAGGGCAGAGGCTCAGTCTGAGCTGGTAGGAGCAGGAATTGTCTTGTCCCAAGGTGCCCACAGTCCTTTCTGTTCCGCAGGCAGAGCTTGCTGCGTGGCTGGTTGGTCCTGAATCTGCTAACTGGATACTTCCTTCCCACTAAAACCCTGATGCCCTATGCCACCAAGTTCCTGCAGCTGGCCAGCAGTGATCCATCCAGCACTCACCACGGTATGACTGTCTGTGTCCTATAAAACATTCTAGTTCTAGACTTCCCATCCTGTCATTCCTCTGTTCCCCTGCTGTCCTGGATGCTGTCCGTGCCTGGCTCCTCATGATTTGGATGTGTCCTGGCAGAGTGGGAGTTGAGGTCAAGTCTCTTTGCTCTCCTAGCAGTGACTAAGGGTTAAATTTAACCCAGCCAGGATGACCCAACACCACAGGACACAATGTTTAGTTCTCTCTTTGGCTCAGCACGTGGAACTTTTCCCTTTTCCTGCAGATATAGCCAAGATCTGTCAGAGCAACCTGCGGAAAAACTTCATGTATGGGGGCCGCCGAAACCTTCCTTTCCCTGTGGAGATGGAGGCACTGCTGGTATTGGCGGGGGGGAAAGGGGGATGCTGGGAACAGGGGGAGGGCAGAGGGTTGCCAGGAGGTGCCGTGTGAGTGTGACGGGGCAGTTAGTGCTCCATGAGAGGAAATGAATCGTGTAAGGGGTTTGGGAAGTGCAATGCCATGGAGTGAGCAGGAATATGGGCAGGGCAGGGGCAGGTACTATGGAGAAGCAGTGGAAGGCACAGATGAGGAAGAAGAGGGAGAAATAATTGTGTGGCTGGTGGGATCCTGCATGTCTTGCTGCCTAAGGACTGTCCCTTGCAGAAGGGGCACGGTGCCCGCCGGCTGGTGATACTGATGCCTGGAGGCATGGAATACCTCACCAGGATCAGGACATTCACAGTGAGTTTTCAGCTGTGACTTTCTTCTTTGGTCTGGACTCTGAGCCACACCAGGGAAATCCCTTATCTGCCATGGGATAATACCTGCGCTGGGGCTGCTTTGGGCTTGCCTGGTCATGGTATTCATTTTCTTCTTTCCTTGCTTCAGGTGGCCAAGGAGCTCCTGCAGGAGATCTGTGAGCAGATGGGAGTAGGTGAACAGGAAGAGATACAGGAGTTTTTTCTTTTTGCTATCAGGACTGACAACAAAAATCCTGGCAAGTAGAGACCAGCATTGAGTTTCTTCCTAAAGTAGTCCCTGCAACAGGGAGCACAATGGCTCTGGCTTTGAATAGTTCCCCCACCCTTCCTGGCTCCTGGGAGGTTCCTCTTAAGCAGTTTCCCTCTGTATTAGGGTTAAGGATTGATCCTTCTCAGGGTCTGTGTTGCTTGTTCCTGAAACAGGCATGTGGGTCCGTGTGCCTTCGGAATGGCTGATGCTTGGAGTTGTAAGGGCAGGGTTGGACAGAGGTGTGCAGGAACTGTCCCAGGCTGTGGTGCTCAGCCCACTGCTTCAGCACCAAGAGAGATGGATGACCCTCTCTCTGTGTAACATGTAGGTAAAATAGTGAAGCCAATAAAACCAGAGGAGTATCTCCATGATTACCTGCTGGAGGACAAGACGGTCAGCGTGACTTTGCGCAGGCTCACCTGGAGGACACCTCTGCACTTCGAGAACCAAATCTACACAGATGTCCACTATGGACAGGTAAGAACAGCAGGGCCCTCCCTGGAGCTCCCTGACAGGGGCAGAGGTTGTGTTCAGGCCAGCAGGAATGTCCCAAGGGGGCTGAAAAAGCAGGAGGGCTTTGGCTGATCACCTTTGTGTGCTGTTTCTGGGAATAACTAAGCACTGAAGCTATGGATGCACGGAAGGCAGTGTGCCTATGGGCCTAGCCTGGGAGCTGGGCTGTTCCACACATGGTTTGTGCAGCTCCATAGGCTCTTCCTGAGCCCAGCCAGCCTTTGCTTGTGTTATCAGCCTGAGTGTGATGTGTTATCATCAGGAAGGCAGGATGTGGGTCTCTGCAGCCTGGCACTGCCCAGACCTGTCTGTACCTTCTGGCAGGTTTAACAAAAGCCTCTTTGCTGTGCTGTCTCTCAGGTGCTGTGGGATTACCTGAATGGGAGGATGCTGCTGGGCCAGAGTCAAGAAATGGAGATGCAGGTGGGACTTTTGGCAATGCTCCAGCACTGGGCCAAACCAGAGCAGCAGAACTCTGCTCCCTCCGGGTATGTCTGGGTCAGGGTGGGTCTCTGCTTCTCTGATGTTGGCACCACAGGGGTTAGGAGCAGGTGCCTTGAAGTACTTCCAGATAATTAAGGAATGGACAGTTCCGGAGAACATAAGCTATTGATTAATGTCATGCAGCAACTGACTCCTGCCCCCAATCAAGAAATTGACCCCCTATTCACACTCTTAATGCTGGCAATCTCTGCTCCACATTTCCTTTTGTGACCCCTCCTGAGCTGAGAGTCATGAGGGTGCTACGGGCATTTCATTTGACTGCCATGGGTTTGTAATACCAAGAAGAATTGCATGAACTTATAGTTTGGGTGAATGCTCCTTTGTTCTTTCTCACAAGTGCCCAAGGTTTCAACCCTGGGCACCTGAAATCTCTAATGAGATGCCTCATTGGAATGAAACGGGAATGAAATTGTCCCTGGATACTGGAAAGCTTCTGTCCTGCAGTCCCAAGGTGTATATTCACACTCTTTGCTTCCTGCATCCTTTGCACTTTGTCTCAGAGTTGAGGTTAATTGTCTCCATCAGATCCCCTTAACGCACCAGCAGCAGGGAAAATGGCCTAACCCTGCTGGGCACTGAAGAGCTGCTGCTGTCTCCAGAAGGGAGGGATTTCTCTCTGTGCACTGCTCATTGGTGCACAGCTGATTTCTCTGTGGAAAACGGTGGTCTCACTCTTTCTGATGTTTCCTTCCACCTGATCCAGTGCAGATACAACCTGTTGTGCTTTTCCTCTCCCCCTTCACCCTTCCCCTCAGACATACAATTGAAAATTGCTGCCTCATCCCCTTTGTTCCCTTAATGCCCCAGTTTGATTTTAGCTGGGCACGGGGTGAATTAGAATCTTCTCGTTGGCACAGGGAGGAGCTGAAGAAATACACACCAAAGACCCTGCAGCACTCCATCAGTTCCATGGCTCTGGAGAACCAAGTTGCCACATTGCTGAGGACGAGGCAGCCCCTCCAGCCACTGGATGCAAAAATCCAGTTCATAGGTGAGAAGACATCATCCAGATCTGCTTCAATTGTCCATCCTGAGCATGATGGAAGCTGCTCTGAACGCACTTTTGGGACAGTTCATGAGGTTCTTGAGGATTCTTGGAGCCTGGAATGCGCCATGGCAATAGAATTCCCTGAGAGCCTCTCACTGTGGATTGGAACTTGTTCCCAAGCACGGTGATCTGGGTAGAAGTTCCACCTGCTGTAGAATTCTGCAGCAGATTTTCAAAGCTCTGTGTAAGTTGTGTTTTAATTGGCACTCTGACTGCACATTTGTTTTCTGGTCAGAAAAGAACAGGACTTCCATTCAGGCTCCTGAGAATTGAGCATCAGCAGTCTGATGAGGAGGGAGAAGTTGTCAGTCTTACTTTTTAATGTAGAAAAGCTTGGGAGCACTGGCAGTTTTGACCACCTTACGCTGGGGTAGTGGATTGCTGGCTGGAAGCTGCTCTCTTCAGGCCACCTTGTGCTTTCTTACAGAACATGTGATGAAATTGCCTTTCTTTGGTTACACCATGTTCATCGTGGAGAGAGTCAGCGATGACACGATCCCTGCACCCTGTTTCTTTGGTGTGAATAAAGAGGAGATCATTGTGGTGAATGGCATCACCCAGGTACGCCAGACAATTCCCCCCAGTGTCTGTCAGGTGTTAGCTCTGACTTGTGGAAGAACTCGTGCAGGAAGAGGCTGTACTTCTCTATATCACAGCCACTTTAACAAGAAAGCAAGAGACAAGAGTGGTAGAACAGCCATTAGTGCCATGTGCTCTTTTGCAAGTGCAGTGTTCATGCTAACAAGCACAGTCCACAGCAAAACTGTGTGTCACATTCCTGTTTGTCCCAGTGCCGTGGCAGTTCCAGGGCTGTGCTGTCAGCTGGAGCCTGCCCTGTGTTCTGCACACACCGCCCTGTGCCCCAGACCTTGCTCAGCTTTCACTGGGCCCTTAAGGTGACTCCTTCTTGTGGAGAATCAGATGGTTTAATTTGTAAGGACTGCACCAGAGAGTGGTCTGTGGCTTTTCTCCTCCCCAGGCCGTGTCCCGGGTCATTCCCCTGAAGGAGGTGCAGAAGATGCGCACCCTGAAGCCCATGTTCAAAGATGGACTTCCCGGCTTGGAGCTGAACTATGGAACACCTGCCATCCCCAGGACTATGTGGATTGAACTGAAACAGGTGAGATCAGCCTGGGCCCGCAGCTTCCTCTTGGCAACTCAGGAACTGCCCTCCACTGCCCAGCTGAGCCTCTGCTGAGACAGTGCTCCTGCTCTCTCCTGTGCCAGAGAAGGACGGAGGGGGGTCACTGCATTTCCCAGGCTCCAAAATGCAGCTTTGTTCCAGCACGTACCTGATATTTAATTATGGAAAGTGATTTATGGGATTATTTAATTATAAGCAGCAGCTGTTTCTGGGGCAAAGAATGACTGATGCTGATTTGTGTTTTGACAGGCTAAAGAACTGTACCACACACTTGTTGTCATCCTGGACAAAACAGAGCCCCACTCCTAGGGCATAAAAGGAGGAGAATAACCAAGGAAAACAGCTGTGCCTCTCTTCTTTTGAACTTGATCAGTGCTCTCTGACCTGTCTTCTGGAGAGAACACTTCCAAAAGACAGTCATGACCTCAGACAGCTGCTTTCTAGGGCTGCCACCACAGTGTTTGTTGATGGACTGGACCATAATCTCACCCCTGGTGACCTGCCATTCAGTCCCCAAGTGCTTCCTTGAAGCAATCCATGCTATGGACAAACAAACCACAAGGCCCTCTCCACACCACAGTTCCAACAAAGAGCAGCTGAACAAATGCAAGCAGTTGCCTTCAAGCAATGCAGTGTGGAACTCCTCTTTTCTTTTTTGAATTAATTAACACTAGCAAAGCCTGGTGCTTGCTAAAGATTGGTGTACCCCAATGCCCAGCTGAGGCTATGCAATGCCTGCACTGGCTGCTGGTGTTTTCCAGAGGCCAGTTTTGTCTCTGCATTGATATGCATGAGGCCCTGGAGCAGGATTGGTGAAGCAGGAGTTTATAGAAAGCCACCTTAATTGAAAAGCAGATCAGTGTTAATAATACAATTAGCACATATGCTGGGGCATGGATTGAGCTGCAATGGTAAGAAAGTTTATTGTTAATTAATTTCCCACTGACATAATTATATGCATCTGCTTCCCTCTACTATAAAGAAGTCAGTCATGTCCGTGCAGCTGTCAGCCTTCCGTGGTGGCTCCGTGCCCACGGAGGAAGAAGCATATTCAAACAGAACTTGTATTATAGTAGAGTGTTTGGGGTTGTACAAAAATGCTTAATTTATTTTTATTGCCCTTTAGGAAATTGCAATAAAGTAATCACAGATATGTTTTGAAGGTGTGGCATGACAGATCTTGTATCCAATCTGGGAAAACTGACCTGCAGCTAACAGGCAAAGCTTGAGGAAAAAAGGCTGTCAGTGTTGGCAGGGACAGGGATAGATATGAGGGTGCTCAATGCAAGCCACGAGGCACAGCTGGACTGTTGCTGGTAGGTGATTCCAGTAGGAACTGCAGCATCTTCCCTGTCAGGTACTTCCCTTCAAGTGCTGCTGAATGGATCTTACACCAGTCTTTATGAGTGAGTGGTAAGAAAAAGCTTCCAGGAACAGTCCAGAGCAGCTATAACATTATTTTATTGTCAGTTCTGCATATACTTCAGTACATCTAAAAAAATACATCTGTGGAGTACAGTGCTCCAAAAGCCTGACTGATGGCCTCTCAGCTGCAGATCCCTCAGCAGCACTAGTGCCTGAGGCCACCAGCCTCTATGGGCATGGAACAAAGACAGAACCCAATAAAAACCCAACAGGAAGGACTTGTGCCAGGGAATCAGGTCAGGTCCCATATAAACATAGCAGCAGAGACAACACAGTGTCAACTTGAGGGCCACAGCAGTACCCGAACCAGTTCTAACAGCAGCGCTGCCCTCTGTATTGCAGCCTTTTGGTGAGGCACAGGGGGCAAATATGGCTTTAGGGGTTACAAGAAAATGCTGGGAAAGTGCTGTTGAGGTTAATACTGAAAGAGCATCACCACTTCAGTTAAAAGGCAGACAGAACTAGACAGAGTTAAAAAAAAGATCACATCAAAAGAGAAAGAATTCCAGTTTCTCCACCTTCAGAAAGTGGGCATTGCCTGCATGGTAAGAACAAAACACTCCCCTCCTGCCCTTCAAAGGAAAACATTCCAACCAGGAACTCAACCATGGAGTTTGTCATTGGCAGCCCTGAGCAAAGCAGAAGAACATGTAGCATAAGACTTCTACTGGTAACACTGAAATAAGAACTAAGAGACGGAGTGAGGGGAGGGCCATCTAGGAAGCAAGATGCCATCCCAAAGCAGAGTCCCAGTTGGAAAGTCTGAGCCCTTCCCAGAGTGCTGCAGGGAGTAGAGGTTGAAGACAGTGCAGAACATCTCAGGCAGCAGCCCCAAACAAACATAGCAGATGCAACTTCACACCTCTTGGTCCTTGAGGGCTTCAGCGCCCCAGTTACTGGAGAAACTCTCTGTAAGTTCACAGAAACTGGTTTCCTGGAACTGTTTGTCACTAAGGACATAAGTGAGCAAAAATGCAGTGGGTGGGAAAAAAAACTTGTGCAGTCTCACAAAACCCTCCATGGCAGAGTTCTTCGAGATGCCCCGCTCATGCTGCTGGAGGAAGGAAGACAACCAACCCAATGCACAGATCAGCTCTCCCAGCTCTGCAGCTCCTGCCAGTCTGCCTCACTCTCACATCTGACTCTTGTTTTGAAAAACTCCTTGATGAGTCTCTGTGCTTCCTCCTTCACTGCAAGAGAAGAAACACCACCTCTGAGTTGATACTTAAGACGTGTGTCCCCCCTAAAGACATCCATCCACTCGGCACTGAAAGAAGCCCAGGCTCCCAGTGCTCTCACCTGTCTTGCGGGCAGGGTTCTGCTCCTGGGTCAGTAAGTGAGACAGGTGCCGGGCAAAGCCCTTAAACAGCTCCTGCAGAATTAGAGAAGACAAAGAGCAGGAAGCAGACATCAGTTACCAGTGTTCTCATGTTTGTCTTGCCCTCAGCTCGGGCTGGCTGCAGCACAAACCATTCCTAGATATGGAGACTACAGAAGTGTTGCACACCCGCAAACACACCTGACCCTGCAGTGCTGGCACACACAACCTGCCTTGCAGGACACATCAAGGAAACTACACCAGAATTGGACCTGAGCTGTTGCTGCTCCACAGGTGGGAGTTAAAACTGTGCCAGAGTTTAATGTGAAAACATGAACAACCACAAATGAGTGTGGAACCAACATGATACCACTCCAAACACACACAGACCTTTTTGTGGGAGAGGTGAGTTCCTGCACCTGGAGTCACTGAAACAGCACATACCAAGATGCAATTTGAAAATGCAATGTAGTATCCAGATCATCTCCCCCTTCTTAGAGCCCCAGATTCACTATGAGCTGCAGTCTCCTTCTGCTAAAGAGCATCTTGAGCTGTGCCCTACCTTGGAAGCAAACTTGCCACCCTTGTAGAATGGAGTCAAATATTTGACAACGATGTCTGCAGTGTCTTTGAGGGACATGCCTTTGGTCACTGCCTGTACAGTCTTGCTGGTTCCTTCTTTATCACACTGTTCTAAGTTTGAATCAAAAGTCACCTTCTTCTTTGTTGGACCAGCACTTTTGCATTCTGGCTGGGACAGAATAGAAGACTTTGCCACTGTCCGCAGCCGCTTTGTTGAGGGACTTTCCATATCCTGGAGGGGAGACAGAAAAAAATCAACCCCACCAACTCCTGGAGCAGCATTTCACTTCCAAGCACCCACCACCTTCCAGGACAACAAATCTTTGCGGTCATCCTGCAGACTCTCCTTACAGTGAATACCACGTAGGAATCTCTGTCATCCATTTTGCTGTGCAGACATAATACACTATTTGCCACACAAAGGGACTTTGAGAAAACCCCTTTAAGAATACCACACTTAGAATTACCCAGTGCTCTTATTAGGGCAGCTAGTTGTTACACCCTGTCATATACAGGAAAAACTGACTGGAAGCGATTTTTCAGGATCTCTGGTGAGAATACACCCCTCAGGAAGAATCAGCCATGTCAGGAATGCCCCATGCCTGCTCAGTTTGAAAGAGAGAAGACTGCACTGTTGCAGAGACAGCTGCCAGGCAGTCTCAGATGCCAAATGCAGAAGCAGAGACTGAATGGCAAGGCAGGCTGTGAGCATGGGTCACTTCCCAATGGTCCTGTGTGTCACTGGCCTGTGGTTGTTCCCTGGACTTGAGAAAGCAGCTGCTAATTATAGTTCATTACAGATCTGGAGCGGGTAGAGAGACTCATTCCAGGCAAGTCACCAGCAAGGGCACAGTCACATGTGTTGCACACCGGAGGAAACAAAGCAGCGGAGGGGAAGCTCTCCACTGCAGCCCAAGGTGCTGGCACGGCCCCGTGGGCAGCAGGGAAACACCAGGAATGCAGCATAACTGGGGTTCTCCTCTCTGGTGCAGCTGCAGCTGGGGCCTTCCCCAGATAAATAACACTCTCAGGTGAGGTTCAGAGCAGAAGCACCACTTTCAGAGAGAAATTTGGCACAAGATGAGCAGAAGAAATAGAGGAAATTAGCATTCATTGAAGCCTTACCTCATCTGATCCTGCCCGCTTCCCACTCTCACCTTCCCCAACAATAGGTAGCTCAGTTTCTGAGACCTTTTCAGCAACACTAGTGGGAAGAGTGGAGACAAGGCCAGTTGTAATTATTCCACAGACAAAATATCCCTGCATTCACTGTTAGTGGCTATGAAACCCTCCATGGTAAAGCAAGAGTCTCCCTCACCCACCCAGAGATCTCACACAGATTCCCAGTTTCCAGGACAAGGCTGGTGGGACTCTGCAGCTTAACAGGGCAACACAGGGAGCAGAGAGATAGGGATTTTACCTGGACTCTACATCAATTTCTTCCTGAAGGAGCTCAGATTCAGCAGCCTGCTGGGTCTTAAAATCCTCCACCTTCTCAGTCTGTGTTACTTCTGTTTCTCTCAGTTCTTTATTCTCTGCCTGGGACTGTCCAGTCAGATCTCCAGAGACATCTCTGCTTTCCTGAGGTGTTGGTTTCTCTTGACACGTGCTTTGAGAAGAAACCTGAGGTAGTGTGCTTGCAGAACAGCCCTCTTCCTTTGCTGAGCTGCAACTTTTGGCTTTAGAGCCACCTTTGGAGAGGGAGAAGAATTTGGAAATATCCTGTGATTCTTTTTTAGCTGCTTCTGCAAGCATTTGCTGCTTCTTGCTACGTTTGGACTTCTTAGTGGGGCTCTCCCAAAGGGCAGCCTTTGTGTCTGGACTGGGTTGTTGTCCCTTCTTTTCAGGGTTTATTTCTACCTCAGCACTCTCACAAATGGCTTTGGTTGCTGTTTCTTTCCTCTGGACAACAGTGTTTCTGGTGTCCAGTTCCAGATTGCAGTTGCTGTTGTCTTGCCCATTTGGACAATCTACTTCTTTTTTGACAGGCTTTGCATCACTCTCCTCCTGGATCTTCAGCAGTTCTGAGGCTGTCTGGAATAAGTTGGATTTCTTTGGAAATCCTGTTCCCACCACACGCTTGGGTTTGAACTAGGGACAAAGGAGGAAGAAGAAGGTTTGGATGTGATATCCCTGTGTGCAGGACCCTGAAAGGAGCTATGTTTCTGCATACAATACACCAGTGTGGACAGCTGTAAGGTGAAGGAGGCCCTAAATCTGACTTATCATCACACCCATCAACTGAGACATGAGGGAAAGGGATTAGGTTAAATTCCCAGGCTGGCAGTAAGGAAACAGCTATCCTTGGTTAGAGCAAGATGCGAAAGAACTAATTTAACCTGTGGCCTGCACATAGATTATGTTCGTTAATAGTAACCAGCATGACATACAGACAGGGAAAAGCAATTACAACAGAAATATACAGCTGTGGCCACAGAAAGGATGTAAGATAAATTAATAAAAACACAGAAAGACAAAACACACCATTCCCTCCCGTCTATCCCATCAGTACTCACTGAATAAACCTGGGATGCAGGGAGGAAGTCCTCTTCTGCTGGAGACCCAGATTTTGTTTCTAAGCTGCTATTGCCACCAGTTCCAGACCCAAAGACTGAGAACAATTCTCCTTGTTTGGAGGCTTTGTTGATTTCTGCTACCTGAAAAGAGAATGGAAATATCCTCCAGTGGCCAGAAATCTTTATGCATTCCTGCCTTTTTACATACTAAGAGCCACAGTGGCCAAACAAATATCTCCCCTGGAGAGGCACCTGTCTTAAGAACAGAAACATCTTCAGAGAGACTGATGGCAACCAGGTAACCTAAACCAAGGCTTCTCTAGTGTCAGCAGCAGCCTGGGGAACTCCCCATTCCCTTTATTGCTAGAACAAATCTGGATAAGCTTGCACTGGTATGTAGGTTTCCAGAGCCTGTGAAGCCAACAAAGATGTAAAACCCAAGTGATTCTGGGCCCTCTTGGAAACAAAGTCAAGAAGACACCCAAGGCAAAGCAGAGCTTCTCCTTTGTCTTTCCACACAAACTCTGCCCTATTTCTCCTCGAGCTGAGGCCACACTGTGTTCATAAGCAGACGTATGTCCCTACCTTCTTCAGCACAGTTGCCTTGTACGAATTTGCCATTTTGCTGGTCCGGAAGGCTTCATACTCCATTTCCACTGCACAGGCATGAGGGTGTGACCTGTAACACAGGCTGGGGTGATTTCTGGCAAGACACACCTCTATATCTGCAAAGGGAACACTAAGGCTTAAGTATTTCCCAGAAAGTACAAAATTCACTCCCTCTGGTGAAAGAATAAGTGATAACTTCCAGTTAAGCCCTAAGGGATGCAGTGGTGAATTGCTGGAGAATGGAAAGGGTGATGAAACCACTTTTCAATCAAAAGTCCTTTTGCCCAGAGGCTCAGTTTGAGAAGTACGCTATCCCCACCTTGCGGGACAGGGAAGAATTGCAGCTCCTGGGATCAAGCTGATTTAGCAATCGGCCACAGGAATCCTCACATCCGATCCTGAACGTCACTAACAGAAAGATGCTGTTAAGTGAAACTACATCTTCGGACAAAATAACTTATAAAAGTGTTCCTTGATAATGGTAATTCTGCTCAGGGAGAGTAGGCCCTGTGTTAAGGCACTCAGTATGTACCCCTTTTTCTTCATCTCATACCCTTTTCCTCCTGCTGCTGGATTCTTTTGGTTGTTGCTCAAAGCTTCTTCCAGCATCTTCAAGCAGTGTTCCCGTCCCTAGGAAACATGGGATACTCAGACATGCTCTACAGAAGTCACAGTGCCCCTTGGACTTCCAGCCCTGAAGGAGTAAGAACGGGGCAGGCAGAATCTTTGTTGCTCTGGTCAACAAGACTGAATGTCAGCCATGATTTACCTTCACTGTGAGCTTTGGGATCCTCCTGCTGCCAGCATCCTTGAGGGGACAGTCTGCACCTGCCACAGGAGAGGATTTGGAAAAGGAGTTACAGCTGGGCTGGGGCTGATGGAAAACATCTCAGCTGTCATGGGGAGGTGCCAGTCCAGTACTGCCTGGCATTCTCCTCCCTGCACTGTCACCCCAAGGGCCATGACAGTCACCCCTTTTACCTGGAAAAGCTACCCACTCCAAAAGAGGAGGCAGAAGCCAAAGTGAGATTGTTCTCTCTGATTGAGAACATCTACTTTGGAGTTTATGACTAACAGCTTCCCAAAATCTTCCAACCTTAGGAAACCCTTTTTCAAGGAATCGCAGCTCTTAGGAAACCCAAATCTTTCCTGCTCCTCACAATACCAACCCAAAAAATTCCAAAAAAGGCTGAATACAGTAACCTGACCTACCAGGTATTCTTTTGCAAAAGTTTAAGAACTACATTGCTAGACAGGGCCCCAAGCAGCACACCTACAAACAGCAACGTTTTTTAGCAGTTTCCCTATAGCCCACTTACTATTACTATTATTATTATTATTATTACTGCTGCATAATTACTGTAGAAATAGCCTACAAAGTCAGGTTTGACAGTTTTTCTTCTCTCTTGCTTATTTGAAAGAGTTGTTCAGAAGGATGCAATCCATATCTTCACCCCAACCCAAGCTAAGCTGTGATCCATCTCCTCCAGCCAAGCTTTCACAGCCAAAAGCTTAACCTCTGTGCCTGGGGACTGATACCTCCAGTGGTGATGCTATATAAATTACACACAGCTGCAAAATACAGGACTTTCTTCTCCCAAAGAAAACCCACTATAAATCAAAGAAGGTATTTACTTGGAGGAACAAAATCTTCCTTTTCTGGTTCTTTGCCCTGGAAGAAAACAAAGATCAGTCAAACATTTCCATTTGTGCAACAGACATGCAGGTCTAAGAGTACAAGAGACATATTTTATACCCCTTCTCCAGGAAAAATTGAAGCTGAAGTTACAAAGGCACTGAACAGGCACCAAAACAGGGGAAAGAAGACAAAGAATGAGACTCAAAGCCAAAATTTCACCTTTGCTATAGGAATATATAAGAGAAGCTGATGGGGGAAATTTGTTTTTACTACCACCAGGGGTATTAAAGACAACAGAATCCTCTTGATAGCACTGCAGAGAAACCAGTACATGAACAAGCTGCATTTCTTCCTATTATGGGACTGGCCCTGAATATGGAGAACACGCTAAAAGCAGAGGTACAAAAATGAAAAGACAACAAGCAACAGCAAGATGCAATAATTTACTTCCATTAGTGCCAGGAAGCCTTTATGGCTGTAAGACAAGCTCACAGCAAACACTCTGAGCATCTCTTACAAACCCACACTGACTCACCTTGCGCAGACTCATCTGCTTTTTGTAGAAGTTGTCCCACTCCCGTTTCCGACGCTCTTCATTGTCTTCATCCCAATTCCCACTGCTTTCTTCATCATACCTGGATGAGTGAGGAAAACAAGAGGATCCACCATTTCTGTAGCTGCAGCATTACCTGGGGGACAGGTTTGGAAAGCCCATGTCACCCCAGGGATGCTTCCCCACATCCTTTCTGAACAAGTCTTAGCTTTTAGTTTCACTGCCACCCCTCAACCTGGACAGCTGAGAGCATCCTCCAAAAATTCATGGGATATGTTAATCCCATGAACTTCAGTTAGCAGTGGCATGAACTAGTAGCACTTAACTAATGCTCTGAGAATGGAGGGCTCCATTTAAGCTCTGCCAGATTGTCCCATGGGGTTGAGGCGTCACTGACTCCTGCCACGTACCTCATCAGTCACTACTGCCCTGGGAGCAGAGATGGCAGAAAGGCCACAGCATCCATTCCTTGGCCTCAGCTGTTCACAGACTGTTGCAGTAAATGAAATCCCCATCACTAATACACTGAAATGCAGCAGCTGATCCTCACAGCATGTAGCCCAGGAGTTTGCTGCCTCCCACAGCTGCCACAGCCAAAACTGACAGGTATCACAAATCAGAGCTTTAGCCAAGGCAAAACTACAATCAAGTCATGGAGAGGCTCAATAAATCAAGTAGCAAACATGGTGCTGTACAACAGCATTGGCCGTGGCTTTTCAGGTGGTGAGACTAAACACAGTCTTAGGTCACAAGTACTAGTTTCCTCTGACTCAGCCTGAAGAAAAAAGCCACCAGTCTCAAGCTGTTTAAGGTAAAGCAGGGCCAGGCCAGTCCCACAGCACTGTATATCCTGGCAGAGCTTCATGGGCAGTGCCAGCAGCGAAACTTCATCCTGACAAAGCTGCACAGTCACTGCACCTCAGCCAGAGAACAAGGAGAAAGAGAAGTTGTCACCTCCACACTGCCAAGGATTTTACAGAATTAATCATGTTTTCCACTGCACATCTTCCTTTTGTTGTCAGTCTGACAGGAAAACACTAAAATTTCACAATCTGCAGAAGAATTTGACACTGGCACTCCATTGCACCCTCTGTGGTGATTAAAGCCCTGCCAGTGGCCCCTGGTCTACTGGCCCACAGGCAGCTGAACTGAGTGAGGAATGAACTCTGGACCATGTCATCTTGGTCTCAATTTAAACCTTTTTGATGCTTGTGACTGTGAGCAGCCTGAGCCCACTTGCTGCTTTCAAAAAATTTCAGGCCAGTTTCTTGAGCCAATTACATTCTGCAGGGCAATTCTTAGGTCTGTCAAAACAGCTTTTGGCTCTCTGGGACACGAATGTGAACAAGGCTGCCAAAGTGTGTGGAAAATGGAATTCCAGCTCCCGCTGCCAGGAAGTTACAGGAAAATACCATCCACACAGAAACATGTGCTGAAAATAGGAGTGGCTGGGCCTGCAGCTGGGGGATGCTCTTTTCTCTGATAGTTCCTACGAGCTGAGTTTTATCTCTCCAGCACAGACCTGCTAAAACCTCTGCAGCCTCTCTTCCCGCCTTCGTACAGCTCTGGGTCATAGGTATCCCAGGAGGAACCAGTGGGCCCGATGCAGGTTTTGCTCCAGTTGTTGGTGCAGCGTTCCAGTGACTCCAGTTGCCTTTTCACTGCGCCTGGGTTCTTGCAGAAATCACAGCACTTGTTACAAGGTGGGGTGACATCGCCGAAGTACTTGGCTATGGCAGCGTGGCGACATCTAAACACAGGGGAAATGATCTGGTCGTTATTTTTATTCACAAGAACTCTACCCTCCAAATGCAGGGTGTTTTTTGATACAGACTTGAGTCTCTCTTTTTTTTCCTCAGAGAACGCCTGTTCCAGCAGGAGTCACAGGGATTACGTGGGGTTCTGTTCCTGGCACATTGCTTAAGGTCTCTCTGCCTCCTCTTCCCCACACGTGAAACAAACATTGACATTAATCTCTTCTGCTAAACCCTTTCAGATCTTCGAGATCTGCAAAAGGAAGTTTATGAAATATGCAGCTATTAATTCTGTATCACTGGCCAAATATATTCCATGTCCTATCAGGATGGCTGTAGGATAAATATGTAGAGAGGCCCTGTTGATCCGTACACCTCAGAGTGTATCTGTATATGCCACATTGAAGAGCTTCTCATTTTACTGTTTGTGGTTTGAAGGTGAATGAAGGTGAATTTACAGGAATGTAAATTAAATCCCAGAATTAGGGTCCAGACTGAGGTCACAAGGGAGCACCAATCAGGTAACACATGCCTGGGTCTTGATTTGCACCCACACGCTCCAGATCAGCAGCCAAAGCTGGGGTCCTATATCCATGAAAACCAGTCCATTTACTCATACAGTATTGCACAACCAGTTTACCAGACTTAGCAAACTAGCCATGTGAAAAGGATTAGATTCTTCTAGAAATCTTCAAAAGATTTTTGGCATTGGTTTTGGGTATGTAAAAAAGGTTTTGGTGACAGAAATATGCTCATTAGCAATACAGGCAGGAAGTCATTTCTCTTCTAGAACACTGCCTAATTTAAACCAGTGAATATATTGATTTCACTAAAGAAGAACCAGGAAGTTACTTTATTTATTTTTTTTAAGAAAGCAGAGCTTAGAAGAGCTTTTTAAAATTTGAGTTGCAGCAGAGGTGGCCAGTTGTGTCTCAGTCAAAATGCTGATACTAAATACACAGAAACATCTACTTCATCAGGCATTTAGAGATCAAATCCTGCAGCCAAGTGCGAACAAGACTTATTTCAGAAGAGAATTATTTTACTACAAAGAAGAACAAAGCGGAGATTTTTCTTCTCTGCCAAGGAGTGCCCTAGTTGGCTTACCAACTTCATCTGCAAAAAGTGGGTCACAGAGGGGAAAAGTAAGAGAGTGAGCACTTCATTTATTCTCATTATAAGCCCTTTAAGGCATGTCTGAACTTGCCAGAGATCTAACAAACACAGTTTTCTTCTTAACTCGCATGTGTGTGTTTGGCGGGGGGCACAACTCACGCCTACCAAAGCACCATGACCAAACCCTGCGAGGGTCTGCAGCGGCTGCTCTTTCCCACAGCCCGGCAGGTTGATGTGCCAAGCGGCACAGGTTACAGATTCCTGACTCCACAGCAGTGCAGCGCTGAAGCACAAAGGACCTGGCACTGCTCAGGTGAGGAGGCTGCAGCAGTGTGACCTTGCTGCGCACGGTGTAGGGAGCTGAAGGCTGGAGAGGGCTACGACAAAGCTGGCTTTATATCCCCCTGCCGAGCCACACTGACTCACTCTCCGCTGGCACTCAAAGAGCTCCTTTCACATGGTGGGGAAGGGTGGGGGGACCGGGATGGGGGCAACACATTCGATCCCCTTGTCCTGCCTTTCCAAAAGAGCTACTGGTGCTGCCTGCCCTGCCAATGCAACGTGACCATAGAAATGTCAGCGAGCTGCAAGTCAGCTTTTTGTTTCCCCAAAAGAAAACAGGCAGGCATTCTCATTAGTCCATGGCTCTTTCTCTCGCACGCACTGATCTGTATTAGAGTTAAGCGAGGCATACAGTAATGGTCAAGCCCTCTCCTCACTCCTACAGCTTAATCACCAGGCTTATGCTGGGGAGGGACATCCACACACACCTCTGTCCCTTAAAGCAAACAAGTGAGATGCCCCACGGGAGGGCTTTGCTGGAAGCAGAGATCAGCTCTGAACTCACTGGAACTTAAAAGTTCTAGTTTCTAACCCATCAGCCCTGCAAAGCCAAGCTCTTTCCACCCAGGTTCCTGTATCTTCCTGAAGAATTACCCCATTTCACACAGCCACTTCCACAGCCCCACTCTAGCCAACGGTGCTCAGGAGTTGGGTCATAACGGAAACTCATTTGCAGAACTAAGATTGCAATCCTCTAATTAAAGTCAAAAGGCAAAACCCAGAGTTACTAACAAGGATGCTGGGGGTAATCACTGGATTACAGCTTAAATGAACACGAGACGTCCTGAAACATAGTCACCTGTGCATTATCATGAGAGGGGAAAGCTTCCCAAGTCACATGAGCACCTGACTAATGCCCACAAGATGGAGATGATTTACATAAACTAATGGTAGCTTGTATATATGTCCTAAAATAATTTCATCTTTTAAATATGCAACTGTATTATTTGTCTCCACTCACCCTTCAACAAGCTGATCATTGGTCTTCAAAATGTCTAAACAAAATTATTTCATTTGAGGTATCCTGCCCTGATTTGACATTATGGAACAGGATGAAGAGCAAATAACAACCAAGTTTATTAACACGTTTTTGTCTGTGGCAATACATTTCAGGAAAGTGCTAATCTGACCACAGCTGCACCTGTGTGGGTTTGGTAGTCCTTGGTTTTGCACACCAGGTAAAACAGGAGCACCATTCCTGCAATTACTAGAAGCAGATGGACAGTCAGAGAAGAAGCAGAGTTACATATCCCGAGAGAAGCTTTGCCTCTCCCAAAATTTACAAGAAAAAAACCATTCCCTCACATGAGCCCAAGGGTACATCAGAAATGCTTCCTGAAAAAAACATCTCAACGAGACATCAAGTCTTGGAATACAGCCGAGAAGTAAAAGCATTAAAAAAGATAAAAATCACATGAGGACAAAATAGTTACGCAGATGCCATTTATTGAGCGAAAGCCACTTAATAAGCTTTATCAAACAGAAGAACAAATCATGAGGCTGATGCAAAATTCTAATGTTGCACCTCTCTGAAGGACTGCATCCTTTTAACATCACCTGAACTTCACCCTCTGAGACAAGACAGTGGGTGTCAGCTGTTCCCAGAATACGAGAAGGAAAAAACATGGCATCAAGAGAGTAAATGACTTGGCCAAGGGCACGGAGCAAATTCAGTGCCCCAGCATCACCCCTGCTCCCCTGTCCCTGGCAGGTCTCTCTCACAGTGCTGCACTGTCCTCACCACTTCTTGCTCTGCCCCTCCAATGAACATACGAGGAAAAATGCCTTCCCCCTGGAGCTGGAAGGAACTGGGCAGCACAAAGAAAAGTTACTTGCTTTAACACAGCCCCGAACTCTCTCAAGGAAAGAATCAAGTCTCACTCCGGAAAAAGCTGAAATTAAAAGGCAAAAAAAGAAAAGACCTCTCTCAGTGGGGAGATGCCCAGAGGAAACCAGCAACAAGTGCCGGCCCCTGGGCGCCCCGGGGAGCGGAGCTGGCACAGCCCCAGCCCGCGGTGGCTCCCCCGCCGCACGCCCTCCCTCCCTGGCACACATGTAACACGAAACTTCGGATCTCCAGGACAACCAGTAACAAAAAAAAAAAAAAAAAAGGCAGAGACAACAGCTGGCTGTCAGCGGCAGAGCACAGAGGAGCCGAGCGAGGAGCGAGACACACGCCAGGATGAGGGGAGGGATGACGTGAAAGTTTAAGACGACGGAAAGAAAAACAAGAGGAGAAGAAGAGCTGGCGGCGCGCTGGGGTAAGGGCTGAGCTATCGCTGGTGTTCGGGCACCGTAACCTTCCGCTGGTGAGCGAGGAGCTGGCGGAGCTCCCACTGCGGAATCAGCCATGGAGCAGAGCTCGCGAGCCTGAATTTGGGTGCGAGGGGCACTGAGGAGCGAAGGTGGCAGGAGAAAAGCTTTTAAGCGGATTGCAGAGAGCCGAGCTGCGGCCGCCCTGTAACAAAAGGAGCTGCCTTGCAGTGCTTCGGGTCCGAGCGCGACCGAGCAACTTTTGCTGGTTAGAAAGCCTGCCTGCTCATTTTCCCGTGCTGATACAGAGTGTGACCTTCGCTAAGAAGCAGGTCTGGCACGGGGCATTCTCCACAGCGGTGACCTGAGACAGTAACAGTGTGGACAGGAGAGAGCTGGGCTGCCCCTGCCTTTAGCGAGGAGCTGCCAGCGCAGGCAGGCGTGTGTGAAACCAAGCGGGTGCCAGCCACAGCATTTCTCCGGAGCTCCTCCCTAAGTTTTATCCCCCAAATCCTGGAGCAAACAGAGAGCTTAGAAAACAAGCCCTGGTCGGGGAACTGACATATTGTGCAAGTTAAGCGTCTGTATCCAATAGGAATGAACGGAAAGATTTTACACGGCTTCCAACAAGGATATTTTAAAAAAAAGAATTCAGCTGTGGTGTATCAGGCACAGATGCTGGTTTGCTACTCAAAGCAGCATGAGAACTCACTGCTCTGAAAGACACATAGATGCACATACACGGTGGTCTGTGGTTTACAGTAACAAGACCATCAAGTTTGCATGCCGTGAGAAGGGAAGGGAGAGGCGAAGGATCCCCTAAATACATGAAATTATAGAATCATAGAATCATTTAGTTTGGAAAAGACCTTTAAGATCATTAAGTCCAAGCCTTGATTTTACAGAGGTGTCCCACAACCTGCCCTCCCATCTCCATTTCGCTGCTGGGTACGGGAAGGGGCACTGGCAAAGGAGACTGATCATATAAACCCCCTTTTCCTGCCATATGAAGCTGACTTCTCTGTTTGGAAGCTCTTGCAGCTCCTAGCACTGAGCTGGGACCCCTCAGAGCCTCTTTCAGGAGGCGCATGGGCAGTCAGCTGTTTACAAACAGAGAGGCAGAAAGGCAGTTCTCACAGAAAGATGTCTTCCCGATCCTACACATGCCTGTAGGGAGGAATGTCAAGGATCAGGTATTTCCACTTCTCTCCATTTCCATTAACGTGGAAGGGAGGGCAGGTCTTTCTGACCTAAGTGTTGTACAAACACCGAACTGAAACTGCCTGAGTGAGGAGATGCAGTAGTTAAGACCCACACGCCTCCAGGCTAGCCCTGGGCTCAAGGGGATGGAGAAAAGTTTCCACCCTGCTAATGAAGGGTCTGTGTAGGTTGGTTGCTGCAGTTAAGATGGATTCTCAAATAAAGCATGTGAAAAAACAAAGTTTAGGGGGAAAAAAACAACCAACCAACCAAACAAAAAAAAAAACCAAACAAAAACAACCCCCCCCCACAAAAACAAAAGAAGGAGGGAGGAGTGAGGGGAGAAGGGCAGGGGAGGGAAGGAGGTAGAGAAACTTGCCAAGTTTTCCTCGCCAAAACAAAATGTTAAAGGGTTTGGCCAGGGGGTTGTCCAGCCGCAGCCGTGCTGTACATGTGTGCGGGGGAGAGGAACAGCAATATGAAACACATGTCTGGATAAAAGCAGCAGGACATGGCTTGTGTTACAGCTGTCACAGTGCACAGGCTTCAGCCTGATTGCAATGTAAGGGCGGTTATGGGAGCGGAGATACAAAATAAACCCTGTTTTGATAGAGCAGATCCTTTCTGTGAGACAACCCTCTGATCACACAGCCTGCAGTGGGCCAGAGCAGAGCCACACGTGGACAGCAGGGACTGTAAGGGAGTGTGAGAGCTGGATGAGGAGAGCAGCACCCAGCCCTCACCTCCACTGGGGCTCTCACTGCTATCCCACACAGCCACAGCTGATGTGGTTCAAAACAGCTTCCTCTGAGGAAGCAGCTGTTGTAGCCTTCAGTTTTGAGTTCCTACACCCAGGTGTCATCTTTACGAGGATCAGTCCATCTAATTTCAAAAAACTCAAAAATGCATGTAACTTGTGAGACCGGCAGGTCTGAGATCAGCCAAGGACAGGGCACAGAGGGGGCTTTTGAAAGGTGGAGGAGTTTCCAGCACTCCCTGCGAGCTCCAGCTGCCAGACCTCAACCACCAAACAACGGACAGATCTCACTGTGTTTCTCCCAACACCAAACTACTGATAGATCCCACTATGTTTGTGAAGTAACTAGAAGGCTTTCACAGGCACACAGCTACCTCTCTGTCAGCTTCCCGGGGAATGGTTATTTTGCTAATATTAGAATAGACTTTCAGGCTAGATTCAAGCATCACCAACCCTAAAAAAAGTTCTCTTGTAGAAGAGCTACAGGTTTATTTTTAAAATTGACCTTTTCCTTTCATTGGATGGCTCAGTGCTTTGGTTTCCCCACTTAAAAAATTCCTAGTAGTGAGGAATTATCTCATGGGGTCTTGTGGATGTGTTTGTGGGATGGACTGGAGAAAACCAGGGTGCTCTGTAGAGGTGTAAAGACTCTCAGCTCAGTGCCCCAGTGGGTACCTCAGCTACCAAAAATGCTATTGCAGGGAATTCAGTGCCTTTTTATATTAATCTAATATTAGGTTGTAGGGGAGAGAAGGGACATTTACAGTGCTGCCTCAAAACCCACCTCCATATAGTGGGTGGTGGTGATGATAGGGTATTCCAGCCAAAGGGCTGCCCAGTCAGGGCAGCTTTATAATCTGAAGGAATGTGTGGCCTTCTTTTCCAGACCAACTGACAAAGTCAAAGCTTTTCTCCCATGACATTGAGCTGCAATTTGCCAGTTTGGGTGTGTGCTGTTAAAGGGCTGAATTCTCTTGATACTGGAAACTATTTTCATCTGCTTGGGAACGAATTATAGGTCTGTCTGGCACCGTTCACTCCTGTTTTAGGAAAAAAAGGGCTTGTCTGAACTATAGTTAAGATTCACGTGGCTGGTCAACTACAACCATGACAGCAAACATTGCATTAACAATGATGAGGGAAAACCATGCACTGATAATACAACTACATTTCTATGGCCCTTTTCATCTCGGCAGTACACTAAATGCTTAGAACAATAAACAATCATGCAGGAATTATGACATGTTATGCCAAACTGCATCCAGACTGTAGTCACACCTAGCAACCCACATTGTTCTAGAACAGGAAGCACTGCAGACCTTATCCAGATGAAATCAGAAGCACGTTTCAAGAACAAAGCTGGTAGGTTTTGAAACTGGTCAAGCTTCATGTTCTTTAGAAAGTGGCCAAACACAGTCAGAGTTTATTTTGGAGGTTTAGATCAGAATAAGAAGCATCTCCTCCCCTTTGGCTGCTCAACACCCTCCTTCCATGAGGCTGGGCTTGCCTTCTAAGACTTCCTACAAAATTAAGCTACCACAATCCATACAGGCTTCCTATCCCTGTACAGATCCAATTTCAACCAATTTGACTTGCCTAAGAACAACACAAAGTCAGTCTTGGGAAAAAGCCAAGGTTGCAATGGGAACGTTGCCCTGGCATTCTGCTTGATGGGCACATGAGGGAGGTTCACCTTTGTAAGGTCTCTGGAGCTCTGGTGCTGTGGGCAGTGGGCAGATCCAACTCCACTGGGACCTGCTGCATTAGGACTAGAGGCATTGACAGCTTCTTGTTCCCAGCATATTCCCCCTTCCAAAGCCTGGTCTCCATTTTTAGACTACTTCAGCAACAAATTCACACAAAGCACAGTAAAAGCAATGGATCAGGATCATGGCAAGAGCAATAGACTCCCTGTGGACACGGCTGGGTTAGGAACAAACAAGGCGCTTTCATCTACTTGCAGCCTAAACGGGCTCAGTGACCAGTGTAACAGGCAGTGGGCAAGCAAAGGCCAGTTCAGTAACTGCAACAAAACCAGAGACTTATTGTCTTCCTGTCTAAAGATTTCCGAGCATGTTGGAGACTTGGACACACAACAATTAACAAACTAACCTCTGAAGGTGCTTACATGTTCCAGCTCTTTGCAGAGATGAAGTCACCCAACAGGGGGATGGGATGACTTATCCAAAGTCACACCACCAGTAAAACATGACTGGCAGGCCAGGAAAACTGCCTCTATTTACTAACTTCCAGTCCTGAGGCTAAACCACAAACTCAAATTCGTGTCTTTTGCACTTAAATAGGCTGCTCAAATACCACCAGGGTTATGAGTAAACAAGAGTCTCATTCCTCAGCAGTAAATTTCAGCTCACCCACTCCCTACAGTTCAACTCTGGATGCACCTGTGTCCACATACAGTTCGGACGCAGCTTTCCAAACCAAAGACAGACCAAAAAAACCCTATCAGTTTGCATCAATTCCAAAAGATTTACAGCAACCTGACTAGCTTTAAGCTGTGGCATGGGGCACTCCATCACACATGGTCATCCCAAAGCTCTTTTTGTTGCTTGGAGCCTGGAAGCCCCCACACACAGCCAGTTCACAGCACAAAGGAACCTTGACTGAGGCTTTTCTCTCAAATGTCTAGATTGAGGCTTTTTAATGGCTTTATTCTCAAAAGGACTGAGCAGCCAACTTCTTTGAGTGCTTCAGTATAGCATGAGTCCATTAAAACAACTCAGAAAGATAATTTCAGCGCTATTATGGCAATTTTCACAGCTTTATTCAGTGGGCACAGCAAGATGAATTTGCATTAGTGCTTTCTGGGAATCTTAATCTATGTAAGCCCTGAACACAGGACATGCTGTTTGGTTTCACAGGGTCCTGTAATCCTTGCAGCTGAGCAGCCCACCTGCAGCTGTTACCCATTCCTCTGCATCATTACTGTGATCTCTCTTTTGACCAAGCCTAACAACTCATGACACATGGCAGACTGGGCCTTTTTTTCCTCAAAAACAAATAAACTCAAATTAAATGATTTATCATATTCTCTCCTCTGCTGTGCCTTGTAACATAGAGAAGGGCAGAAAGATTTGATGATCTAGTTCAACAGGCAACACTGGATAGATGAATTACTTCTTAAAGAACAGCCATAACAGGATACAGCTGCAATCATGAATTTCAGGCTGCCACCCCACCCCAGCAGGAAATTCTAACTCGCCTGTCACAAGACACCAGCACTGAGTTCACTTTCTTTTCCACCTGAGTTTCTCATCTTACCTCTCTTCACCTTATTCTCATGTCACGTGAGCTCTGGCTACAGCTGTGGAGCAGAAGTTCCTGGCATCAGTCTAACAATGTGTTATGAAGACCACACCTGACTGTGGTCATTCACTGTTTCTTCTGTAACAAGTTGCATCAGCTCTGCTGCCCTACAGCCATGTCTCCCCTGCTCTGGAGGGGTCCCATCCTCAGTGGGTGAGGTTTTGAGGAAGGAAAATGATGAGCAAGGAGAAAAACACCAGCAGACAATTATGTTTGCTCCAAGCTCCACGGAATCTGTGAGGTTGTAACTTGGGTGGCTCTTCTAGGCTCTAAGCCAGCACTCGAGCACTAGAAGGTAACTGTCAGTTAACCTACAACCTACAGACCTTAAAACCTTAAGTTTTAAATCTCCCAAGACTTGCCTGTTTTAGTAATAATCATTACACTTACTGATTCAGTAAGCAATACGCTGCACCACCTTTCTGTTACTACTGTTGGTGACTGGGAGCTTACGTGAACACAGTATAACAAAAAAAAAGGAATTAATTCTTACAGCTCCACTCTGAAATTTGTAAGTAATTTCATCACCATTGTGTTGTACAAGAGGAAGATGGATAAGTGACACAGCACTATCCTTACCCTTATGCTAATCTCAAGGTTGAGCTCTTGGTTCCACTGAAATCAAGTGGGAAAAGGTCAGAATCAAAACTAGTCCTGAACAAAGACTTTAAATCACAAGTAGAATGGAACATACAGAAGTCCATGAATGTAACTGGCTTTCTCGGAGGAGTTTAACTCTTTTTTTTTCCTGTAAGAATTATTTTATTATTCACCCTTTTGATACGCTGCACAAGCAGAAATCCCAAAGCAGAGAGAGCCCCCGGAACCAGAGTGCAAGTCAGAAGTGCAGTCGAGCAGAAAAACATTTGCTTCCTCATGAGTAGATTGGAGACTGCACCACTAACATCAAACTTTGCCCCGATGTAGTTCAGACCAAGGTAAACAAGCAACATTCCTTGCAAGTTTTAGAATAAAAACTCCTTCGCTTAGCTCCAGATCAGGTACCATGGGCAGAGGAATGGCCGTTACTGAGGCAGGCTTTTTGATTTTAGACTAAACACTTTGCTAATCCAGAGTTCCACAATGCTAATCAGTAATTTCACACTGTATACCCAAACTTCACAAGCCTGGCTCTTATATTTGTTCCTTCTGGTGCAGCCCAAAGCATGGCATGGAAGGTTACAGCAGATTCCTTACTAGGAGAGCCTCTGGACAGGCAGAAACACCTCCAAAGGGAACAAACAATTTTTTTTTCTTTTTTTCTTTTTTTTTTTTTTACATTTTTCTTCTAGAGCCAAGAACAGAAAACACAAATCACCTCTGCCTCCTCCACCATCTCTTGGAATGGAAACAAAACTGAAAACCTGCTGACGCAGAATCCCACAGCACCGTGCAAAGGATAAGGCAGCCGTTTCTGGAGCACCTCACTTGGGGTATGCAGTCATCTGGAAAGAACTATTTAACCCTAGTCTCAAAAGTGACCTTTTCAGGTCAAAAGGCCACAGCTCTGCCTCCCTGCTAAGTCGCACAGAGATCTTTCTGTAGATGTAGATTTTCCATCCACCCCCATCCCAGCTGGTTCCGATTTTTATTCCTTAGCTTGGATTTAAAAGAACAAAGAAAAGCCTTTTTGAATTGCATAAACATACAAAACTTAATTTAACTTGGCACTGTAATATTTAAACCCAGCATGCAAAGAAACAGCCAAGGTCTCTCTGTCCTCAGTGTGTTTAGAAGAAACTGAACTCCAGGCCTCCATTTGTTTGAGTAACCGATCCAGATGTGCAGTAAGTTGGCTTATTCTGGAAGTGCTGTCTTGGTTACTTGGCTTTGTGTTATCACCAAGACCAGGACATTAAACTGCAATGTTCAAGTCCCATAACCCAGTGTTGACTATTACAAAACACTTGTTGCAATGTCTTCCAAAATCCTGCTCATGGGGTAAAAGAATAGCAAATATTGGTGGCAAAACTGAGGCACATAACTTTGACTGGACTAATATTTTCAGGAACAGTAGCTCCTGATGATCATTCTGAGAATAAAGAAGGTGTAAGATTACTGAGCAGGATTAACTTCCCTTGTGGAGCACCTCCCCAACAGATCCAGGGACTTTTATTTGCTGCTCACCAGCTGTGATGGGTGGACATCCACTGTTCAATTCATATACTGCTCAGTTAGATTGTGGCTTCAAATAAAACCCCTACATTTAGCTCACCTTGCATTCATCTATAAGAACTTGAAAAGCATCCAGCTGTCCCCAGTGAATGCAGACTTTAAATCTTAATGTCACCATAGAGTAAAACTGGTTGATAAAGCATTATTAATGGTATTGTACTGAGGTGTTGAAACAAGTGCCTTAGTTTTTGAAGGGGCTTTCTGTAGCTCAAAGTGCAAGAAGCCTTTAAGGGAGTCTACTTTGTGTTACTCAGTAAAAACCAACTGAAAACTACGTACCACTGGAGTTTAGCATTTGGAATTGAAGTCAAGTTAGAACTGCATTTCTTTCTGAAAGGACAATTTAGCACAACTAGGAAAAAAAAATTATTTTCATTGGCTGAGAGCCAAGGGCAGGCACTGTCCAGTTCTAACTCTGTGCCTGAAATGAGTGTCCTTGTAGAAGAAACACCGTTCTGCCTTTGTTTAACAGTGCAGTTGACAAAACATCCTCGAAGCTGGGTTTTGAAATTAAAATAGTGCTAGAACACGTAGACAGCTAATAGTCCTCCACCTTAGCTACTGGGAGCAAGGACTGAGACCAGATAAACTTGTTTTCCTTGTGATCACCAGCTGTATAAGAAGGCTGGCAGCTCCCTAGCATTAGTCAGTTAAAAGGTTTATTCTCTCTGTTTGGTTCTTTTACAGCATAAAGCCTGGAGAGCTTGTGACAGAATGTCTACTGAAACCTTTCTGAAGGAAATTCAAGCCATTGGTGAGAAGTTTCTCCTTAAGCTCCAGAAACTGCCCAAGGCTGAGCCAGTGGAGATTGTCTGCTTTTGTGTGGTTCTTCTGTTCATCGGTGAGTTTATTGGTGGAGGCCAAGGGGTGTCAGCATTTCTCTTCTACGGGGGCAGCTTGTGCCACAGGCTTGGTTGGTGGGTTGGTGGTGTTGGCAGTTGTTTTCCAGGCTGTGCTGTGAGGCCCAGGTTAATTTCTAGGTAATTTTTTTAATACTCAGCACGTATCTCTACAGGGATGCAGAGCATGACAAGCCAACAGTACAGCTTTACCCAAAGCTCTCATATTTAAACATCAGTTTAAACAGCAGTATTTTGACCAAACCAGAGCTGCTGTAATGTTTTGATGCATAGGAAGTAGTTTATGACAAATGGTATTAGGGCATCTCCCTGCCAGTGAGACTCAAGTGTCATTCCTGTTCCTGGCTCAGTGGAAGCCAGTGTGCTTCAGATGAGCCTATTTATTCCCCTCTGGTAATGGCAAGATCCCTCCTGCTGCTCTGTGTGGGGATGGCATGGAAGGAATAACAAAGAACTGCTTGATCAAGGGGCATGAAGTTTGTTTATACAATGGGAAAAACAAGCAGGGAGGAAGACAGGCCCTCCTCCTCAAAGACACAGTTTGCTCCCGGCCAAAAGGAAGGGTGTGTATCCAACTGGACACTCCTCCCTGGGCTGGAATTCAGAAAGTCACACCTGCTGCTTCATTTTGTTCATACCTACAGCTGGTTCCCCACAGGCTCAGATACCTGGCAGCCCAGCTCCAGGCTTTGAAGGAACACATGCACACACACACATGCACGTTCACACACCGTTACGTGCTTTGCAGGATTAAACATGTCATCCTTTTCTACTCCAGATAAACTAATCTATCCCTCCCAACACCAACCATCATGGCTAGAAGAGAGTATCAGTGAGTTAGCCCACTGCTTTGTGAAACAAAACTCTGCATTTGAAGTATCTATTTTTTCAAGCTAAATACAGAAGAAAGAGTAAAGCCAACCCAGTCACAAATATCTATCCCTAAAGGCTACACTGCATGCACTCTTCAGAAATACAACTGACAGTTTGAGCAACCAGACCCTCTTGAGTTGCTTCTGACACAGCTATGGGAAGAGTTGGATTTTCATCCTTTCCAGGCACATAGCTCTGCTTAGTAACTGCATGTCAGCTCCTAAACAACAGCCCATGAGGCAGGTGAAGATAAAGCCCCACATAGTTTGGTATGTAGCTCTTAAGATCTCTAAATACCAGGTAATGATTGTCCAGATTAAATGGATAACCAATGCAAGGGAGCAGGAACTCAGGAGGGGGGAGCTGGGGATATAAGGCCAAAAAAAAATTCAGAAGAAACCAGGCTTTGTTCATTTTGCTGCTCAACAAACAACTTGGAGAAGACATGGGCTTACTCTGCAGGGATTGCTCCTATGTCATGAAGCAATATCCTTTGCTTCTCTTTGCAGTCACTGTTCTAGTGCTCATGATCATTGCCTGCAGTTGCTGCTGCTACAGCTGCTGTGGCTGTGATGGACATCCTGACACCAGAAGTAGGAAGAGCCAAGTCCGCCCGGCTGCCCATTCGTGAAGTGCAACGAGGTAACACAACCTACTTATCAAGGACATGCATGGACATCATGATTCAGTCCTCTGGGAATGACTTTCCACACTAGCTCACTGAAAATGGCAATAACAATATTAATTAACATGACTCAAAGGACCAGAAACCACAGCGTGGAATTCCTTCTCTCTGTGACAGCCACTACGGTGACCAGAAAGGTAAAGCTCCTTTACCATCACTGTCTCCCTCTTCTGGGGTGGGATGGGGTGGGAGGGCACGGACACAAGTTGCTGAGAAGAGAGACAGCTTTCCCAAAGACAGCCCTGCAGCTGGGCCAGCCAAGGATCCCCTCTGTGAGCATGGAGCCACAGACCAAAGCAGAGAACACGTCCAGGACCACATGGCAGGCAGTGCCTGCTCTCCTCACAGGTGGCTAATCCAGAAGGATGGTGCTGGGCGTTCGCAAAACTCACTGACATCACCACATGCTCAGGTGATCATGGATCAAGCCCAAACCTGCTCTCTCAAAAACCAGCTGCAGGAGACATGTTTAGCTGAGTTATCTGCTGAAAACAACAAATCATGGACCTTCTGATCCAGGCGTGCCAGCTGAGGCTCTGAGAACAGCTGGTAACAAATGCTCCCGGCGTCATTTCATTGGTGTTACAATGAGGTGAAATTGCCAACGAAAAAACCCAGATCATGTGGAATATTCTTTGTAAAGAGAAAGATGAAGGCAAAAGGGAAAACTCACCAACACCACAGCTTATTTTGATCATTCTGCTGCTAAACGTGCTCCCTCCCCACCCCCCTGTGTGGTTCTACTGCTTATTGCAGACGAATGGTTCTTGCAGAGCATGGGAGCTACAGGAGATGAACAAATCCCTGCCCTCACTTGAGGGATCTGTGGCCTGACTCGCTGCACTGTGTGCAGTTTATTTTGGTGGATATAAACATTATGCCAAGGGTATGTTTATGAGCACGCACAAAGGCATTTTGGAGGAGTGACATGCACCGTAGTAACCATCACTTCAGGGTATGTGTGCAGCAGCTGACAGCGGGCACGGTGACAGAGCAGAGCCCAGAATGGGCTCTGCTGCTGGAGTTAACAAGTGCAAATAAATCCCTTTTCCATGCTGCAGCCACTGCGTATGTTTGGTTTGCGCTCCGGTGAACTTCCGAAAGGGATTTATGTACGTACAAGGCTGTGGCACAAGCCACGACTTTCACAGCTGGGACAGCCCAAGGGAAGGCCAAAATACTGCACAACTCAAAGCCACTGGTCTTTCAACACCAAATGTGAGACCAAAACACCTTTTAGAGAAGGTATAAAAAGTTACGTGCATATAGAGAAGTCACCTTCAGCCCCTGTATCCCAACTGCTAAGTGCAGAGGAGGCAAAGGGATTACACATGGTACATACCAGAGGCAACATGGAGCTAGAGAGAATAGAATCATCAAATTTTTAACAGTGGGCTTTTAAATATTCTTTATGCTTCAGAAGGGAGAAAACATAAAGAAATGTCTTTTCTCTGATGCCTGCGCCCAGATTGGTAAAAAGCACGTTACGTCAACAGTTTCTTATGTTTAAGAACTTTATTTTTTGTCAACAAACCAGATGTGGGTATTTGGCATTTTTGTGCTGCGGCACATTGGAATATATCTGCAGCCAGTGACACAGAAAATAGTCTAAGAATTAAAAGAAAAATAAAATTCCTCAAGCTACCGGTGTTACTTTAATAAAGAGGAAAAACTTTCCAGCAGAAGATGAGGATGTTCCTCAGAAAGTAAATAGTTGAGCCCCAACTTGGCAACTGCCAACAGCAGACTGCACTGGGATGAGCGACTGCATGCTCAGTTACACTCAGACTAACAAAGCACTGGGCTTTATTAGGCTGTCCCAAAGCTTTCACTGCCAACCAACATGTTAGGGGAAAATAAGCTCAAGCACAGCACCAGTTTAGTCTAATCAACATTCAGAGGTGCATCACACCAACCTCTCAGATAAGTCATTGCTCACTTCACTCACAAACAAGTGGCAATCAAGGTGGCATTGACAGCCTCAGAACCTCTTTTGCAGGAGACAGACTCAACAGATGTTTCTGTATCTAAATAAAGTCACAAGACCCGGGAATTAACAGAGCTCACTTTCTTTCCTAGCTGGTGCTAGACAGTGCCAGCTACAGACATGAACAGAATCCCATTGAGAACTGTCTGAGCAGCATGGAGCCAGCCTGTGCTAAGTCAGGAGGAAGCTCAGCAGGCTGGACACATACCAACAACTGACAGGTTGCTGTCACTGGGAACAAGCTGCCAGGCCTTATCTCAACAGGAAAAGTCACAAATGTATGTTTCCCAGTGGTGGTACAAGTTAAACCACTGACAGATACCAGGCAGGGGGACAAAAGAAATGGCTCCTCGCTTATCTCTGCCACCTTAAGTTCCCAAATTAGAAACTGAATAAACACAGCTCTGTTAACCAAAGAGAAGGAGAGAAAATTAAGCAATTATTTAAAGGATTCAGGTGGCTTTCTGGAGCAGAGGAGTAACCACCATGGAGAGGGGTCCCTGGACCAATTTCTACACACTTGTCCAGACCTCACAGGCCACAGGTTCTGCTTTGTGCCATTTTGTACCACTGCACTCAGCTGGGCTGTTCCTATAGCTGGGATTTAGACATGCCAATCGCTTGCCTGGGCTGGGTGGGGTCTGCCGCTTTCTTGCATGCAACTTATCAGGGTGGCCTGAAAGAAGCCCAGCACGTCCCCAGCTCACTGCAGCACTTCAGCTTCTGCCAACTACAAATGTGCCAGTCCCTGAGTCCCTGCTAACCACTCACAAGAGCTTTTGTGTTTCTGGCTTCAATCCGTACTCATACATAGGGACCTGTAGGGAGCACTAGTGAGGATGGATCCTCTGTTTCAAAATGCAGAGGGAGATTCAGAGAAGCACAGACTAAGGAGAGACTGCTTCAAACACAGCAACTCCTGCACACGTTGTGAAAGCCTGAGTAAGCCTAGAAGGAACTGCAAGGGAATACTGTTACTTCAGTCCTGATGATAAAAGTGCTGAAGTAGCTTCCTTCCCTGAGGAACCTCAAAGAGCCAGCAAGGCCAGCCCCTCCAGCAGAAGCAGTTGAAGGTCTACTGATGACTCGATGGAATAGCTTCTGTTCTGTAACATTATTCCTCTGGTTTCAAAGCGATTTGCTTGGCTTGTGAAAAATAAGTCTCCTTTTATACACACACACAGTCTCGCACACCACACTCCTCCTTCTCCCCTCCCACCTCTCTCCAGAACCACCCCTCGGATCTTCTTCAGTCAGGAAAGCAATAGGGAGGCAGTTTTATTGCAGTTAACAGCAGTGCAATGCTCTGCTGGTTTATTTCCATGAACTGTCACAACGGATTTTGGACTGCAGTGCAATCTTCCTCACAGTCTCACTTTAGGTATGGGAGTCTCCTAAAGGATCCTACAATACAGATCCAGTCAGGATCCAGGAAACACAGCCTTCCTCTCCACCACATCCTGTCCAGATAGGCCATAGCAGGCCTTTGCAATCACCACAACAGGTGTAGGAGGGGATAAAGCCATGGAGAGGAAGAAATAGCTGAGCAACAGCTGAATTAGGACTTTTTATTTAGGCTCAAAGTCTTTGATTTGATTGTATTAGCCACACCTTTGCAGGAAAATCAGCTGTTAATCATTTACTGCAGCACCAAGATAACTTCCAGGCTATCTCTGAAAGTCTCAAGGCACAGTAAGGGGTCTCTCACCACCGAGGCCAGGATCTCTTGGAGGGGTGCAGAGGAGGCAATGGAAGAAACACCTACTACACACACAACAGCTTCAGGTATTTATAAAATCTCATACAGCTCTCCTATTTCAGGAGGTTAACTGTGCTTAGCAAAAGAGAGAGGAACTTCCTGGGGTGTGGAGTCCCATGGGGTTCCTGCCTTTGGGTCTACAGAACCCATATCTAGGCTGCCTCCTTTCTGAAGGCAAAGGAAGCTATCCAGAACAGCTTTCCTGTCCCGTGTGCCTGCTGGTTAGGGACTGAGTGTGCTGATCTCCCATCAGTCCAGAAAAAAACCCCATGAACTGAATATATTTGGCTGCTGAAAAAGAAACAAAACCTTCAGCAAGTGCAAGCTTGTGCTTCTAGTCAAATCTGACCAGCTGAGGATGAAACATGCTTTACAGGACTAATCCTTTTCCTTACAGTACTCAGGATACCTAAAGGGCAGCAAGTCAAACAAATTTTCAAAAATAACAAAGATCTCTTCCTATATTACATCTGCATAGTCATATTTGCAAGACAGTGTGAGAAATATTCCACCCTTTCCCTTGAGAAACAAGGAACCTTCAGTAGAACCACAAGATGCTCACAAAGAGATGCTGGATGTTCTTTAGAGGGCTGCAGCCGAGTCATTATGCAAAGTATCAGTGAAAGAGTAAGTGTGTAGAACCCACTGAGATCCCAGTTTAAATTATTACTGGACCTAAGTACTTCATGGAAGGAAAACTGGTGCTTCTACTGCAGAGTAACAGAAAGCATTACTAAAGCAAACCCCATTAGCAGGACTCCCTTTTTAACATAATTAGACTACTCTAAGCCTTATAAAAGCAACAGGTTGTACATGATCTTTGCTTATTGTTGGTGGGCGGATTTTTTTTTTTGCTTGTTTGTTTTTAAATAAGTGTTCATTTAATCTCCAGTGTGTTCTCAGAGTTTCAGTCCCCAACTCCGTTTTAGAGATCTTTCTCATGGTATCAAGGAAGTTGTCCCACTGAATACTGGTCTTTCATGTACAGGCTGTGCAGCTAACAGAGGAGAAGGGTTCATACTGAACATGCTGGAGAGATAGCATATTATTTAAAATATTGATTAACTATGATTAAAATAAATCTCAACTGCCAAAATGTTGTACAGCTAGAAGCTTTTCCTCTTTACATCTCGGTAGATCTGATTGTGAAACTGGCCTCAGCTGTATTTCTTCTGGTTTATGCTCCCATTTCTGTTTCTCCTTTGGGAAGGGGGATGCCTGTAGGCACAGACAGCATTCATACCTGTACTGGTTTTGGGACTGTGCTCAGAGCATGGGGAGGATACACCAACATCTGACACTGTTCTTGTCTACCCCCAGCAGGGTGGAAAACCAGCATGTCACCAACACAGGAGGCATCCTCAGTTCTGGAAGACCTAAAGACACTGATTACAGCAAGTGATTGGGCTCTTGGAGGGCTGGTGGTGATTGGCATCTTCTCTCTTGTTTTTATTGCTCTCATTTTATTTGCTGCTATCTTTGGGTGCTGCACATCTTCGAGGCACAAACAGAGCGGCACACGGACAGTGACGTAAAGACATGGTACTTGGAGCAAGAGTCAGCCCAGCTACAAACTGACTGTGTTGTTCACAGAAAGCTTCCTCATCTTCTCTCCCTGGGTGATTATTTCTCCCCATGCAGCTTTCCTGCATCAAGAGCAATGCCCCAATGCCTACAAGTTGTTCTGCAGGTCCACAGCAAACTCAGTGCATCAGGCCGTCGTTGCTCAGGAACTGTGTGATTCGCCAAATACCAAAATCAACTCGCCTCTGTCTGATTTTCACCTTTCAAGCAAAACCACCAGTCAGAGGTGGCTACCCCCTAAAACTGATAAAGATGTCTTCTGCTGCTGCAGCTATGTGGTTTTTTTTTTTTCATCTTGCAAAAGAGCAATAGGAAACTCTGAGCACTGAAAGCTTTGTCTAAACCCACTCTCGAAAAGCAGCTTATACCATTGTTCTCCTGTCATACCCAGACAATACCCTAAATATACTATGCAAAAACTTGCTTGCCAGTACACAATCTGTCTTTATTTGTTCTTATTTATAACCTTGCAAGGTCAGAGTTTAAGGTTTGCTTTCGCTGTTTGGATGGTAAATAGAACTGTATTCATTCAATATGTAAAAAAGAAATGCAACGTGGCGTTTCTTTCCCTATCACCTCAGCTTCCTGCACAGTTATGAGCAGGGAAGCCAGTCAGTTGTGCTGCAATATGTGTCTCTGGGATGCACGTGGCATGTTATACAGCAGGAAGAACGGACCAAGCTGGGGGTGGGAAGAAAAAGTATGAGAGATGTGATTTCTAATTAGGTCAGTGATACTCAGATTATTATTATTCTGAGGCACTGGCATGGGTTGCCCACAGAAGGTGTGGATGCCCCATCCCTGGAATTGTCCAAGGCCAGACTGGATGAGGCTTGGAGCAACCTAGTCTGGCAAAAGCTGTCCCTGCCTATGGCAGGGGGGTGGAACTAGATGGTCTTTAAGGTCCCTTCCAACCCAAACCATTCTGTGATTATACAAATCCCAGACACAAACAGCCCTCTGACCACTCCCTGTGAGCTGGTAACACACAGCAGAAGGAGCAGACCTGCTTAGCCAAGTGGATCAAATTCTTAGAGCAAGAAGCCTCCTAGAAGCTACTTCACAGCAGCACCTCAACTTTAGGCAAAGAAGTGCTCCTTCAAGTGCCCCAGGACTCAGTGTTGTGTTATATTTCAGTACAAGAAAGACTATCCCATAAAAAACAGGATTTGTTTACCAAGCATGACAACAAGGACAAACATGACAACACACTCACCAAGGCATCAGAAAAGAAGCATGTTCCATTCATGCTGAAAAAGTTGTCCTAGACTCAGGTGTGAAAAGTGAAATGAAATACAGAACTTGTAAGCAAGACACATGAAGACCATTTCCAGTTAGTGAACACACACTGCTCTCTTCCTGGCAAAATTACAGCTTTGATGTCTTATCCAGCATAGAACAGCAATTAGTACAATTACAGCTTCCAAGGCATGAACTAAACCTGAACAATGCACATTGTGGTTGCTAGTCTGCATTTAGATTGGGCACATCCATAATTTAAGCCTGTTTCTGAAACATTCTAAGCACCTTCTAAGGTCAATGAGAATCACAGATACCTAGTATCAGGGTAGAGCCCCTGAGATTTACAGAAACATTAAATCTAAATGCTTCCATCCCATGCTGATTAGGCTGTCTGTTTGTCCCCTTAGGAGAGAGGTGATGTAGTGAAGGAGGAGAGAGTCAAAACAAAAGCAAACGCAGCTAAGTCAACTTACCATCAAAGATAGGACATTGTCAAATACATCACCAGAGGAGTTACAGTTTAACATCCCCACTTGGTGAGGCTCCAAGATCAACACCTCACTTAACTCAGAGGTGAGAGTGATGATAGAACTCTCAGGGACACCTTCCTCAGCCCAGACAGCAAAATATCAGGCAATTAATTCAGAATTTTTTTTCTCCTGGACGTGCAGGATCCATCTCAACCATAACAGTTCCCTGGAAGGGGCAGGGCATGGTTTCCCCAACATTAACATTAGTGTTTGAAAGAAGTGCACTCACCCCAGCTCCTCGCAGAATTTCACAATGGCATCAAAAGCTGTCATCACAGCTTTGTCAGATTCTTTCAAGGTGCCTTTTTTTTCCTGAAAGTAGATGGGGACATAAACTGTAGTCTTCAATTTAAACAGGTAAAGTAACTCTAGCAATGACCAAATCCAGCCCTTCTGATCAATATGGCAAACAGGTAGACACCTCCCTGTCTCTGCTCCAGACTTCTGCTCACCCACATCTCTCATACAGGACTGGGTCTGGCAGCCCTTTCCTTTCCTGCTTCACTCCCTTCTGCTATCCCTTGAAACAGGGCTCCAGACAGCCCTAGACCCAGAAAACCTCATTTCATCTTTGATTACTCAGAGGTTACTGCAGGGAAACCAGACCAGAGCAAAGGCTGCATATCTGGGCAGGTGGATACTATTCTGCAGCTCTCACCTGGATGTTGGAGAGCTCCTTCTTAATCAGGAAGCTGACTTGATCCCGGTCATTCCTTGAGTAATAGAGGCGGCAGCAGGACGGCTTCCCATCCCTCCCAGCTCTGCCAGACTCTTGGTAATATCCAGCCATGGACTTGGCAATATTCCAGTGGGCAACAAACCTGCACGTGATAAAACAGGAAACACAAGGCTGCAGGTTTCTCAAGAGCACTGCACATGTCTGTGGTGTTTGTGGACATCATCAGCAGCAAAAAGTAGGGTAGCAAAAGCATAAAAGACAGAGAGGATTGAGCACAGCAAGGGATTTTGCACACAGAAGTTTAAATCCTCTCAACACACAGGGAAAACAGCAGAGCTGTAAGAAAAAAAAATGCACCTGGAGAACAGGTGAGCAGGATGCCATTCCAAATGAATGGGAAAGAATGAGCACATGAATGTCCCAAACATGCAAACAACTGTGCAGCTACGAAGACTGAGAATAAACACACTGGATTAAGGAGTATGGGCGATTTTACCGTAAAAGGCAGCATTAATTAAAAAGTTGTATTTTTTTTGTGGAACGCAATTTCACCATTACAAAAGACATTTTTAAATACTTGATTTTCAAAAGACACTTCTTTGCCAGAGTCTGCATGGGAAACTCTGTCTCACTGTGCTCACTTGCACATGAAGGCACCCTTCCTAGCCAGCAAATACGACTATAGAATCATTACTACATTTTATGTAATCTCTGAAGGAAGGTTTTCAACACACCACTGCAGGACTGCTTTAAACCTGCCTGTACCTGACTATTCAGCAATTCAGCTTATACTTGTTTTGAGAGGATTTTACTGAACAGTAACACTGCCAATTTTTTAAATACCAGTCTTCCTCGAAGCCAGCATGTCCCAAGGGCAGCTATGACGCATAGGGGTGTAGCTGAAGATTAAATGACAAAAGCAAGCAAACATGTTTCTTCAAACACAAACACCCCAGGAACAGGCCAAGCAGGAACCATCAGAGCCCCACACATTTAATGCCCATCAAGAAGTTTACTGAAGAAATTGATAAATAATCTTAAGCAAAGCTGAATTAACAGTGAAGATAGAGAAGCAGATTCCATCCGAAAGAGACACCACCTCTGTTTTCCCTTTTGCCCAGAAGAGTCACCTCCAGAAGTTGCCAGACCTGATCTTACTTGGTAACATATGCACAAATACTCCTAGATCTGTCAGCACAGAGCAGAGGCTAGGCAGCAGTGCCTCGTTAACTAGGCTTTGGTATAATGTCCTTTAAACAATTTAAAAAAGAAATCCTATAAAGAGTAATTTTAACTCCATTCCTTGGAAACCAACCAGATTACAAGTGTGTTTCAGCTGTATTTCACTCTCAATCAGCCCTACACATTTCAGTTACTCTTTGCTTTTTTTTTTAATGACCACTGAACAGGGCAGAGTGGCTCCAGCAGGTCATTAACTCGTGCTGCTGTCCTAGGAGACTTCTCATTTCTCTGCTGGGTAATATGCATCAAGGAGTAAAGTGGTCTGTCACTTTTCCTGACAGCAGTGGCACAGACAGAGGGATGGCACAGTTGTGAACTGATGGGATTGTCTCAGTGATGTCCTGCCCCTCTCCCACAGCGTTCAGAGAAACTGCTTTATGTGGATTTTAGAGTAAAGATTAGGTCTGTTGTGGGTGTTGTCTGAGCTGCACCTGAATTATCCCTCCACAAAGTGATCCCAATACTCACTCAGCACAGCTATATTGCAGGGCAGGAATTCCACCACAGAGCCCTTACAGTGACAGAAATCCCAGAGGAGCAGGAATTGAAACCATGTGCAAAGTTCTGTCCTTGGACTAGAGCTGTATTTTTATATGGTTGTTGCCATTTGTGAACTGCTATTTTTTCCCCTTGCATTGCAAGAGGAGAGAGATCTCCAAAAAAAGGCTGGCTCTGACTATTTTAGTAGAGGGTGCATGAATTATTTTAGATGCAGATTTTCCTCCCACCGCTTTTTAACGGCAACTGTTTCACTAAGGGAAGTGAAAGAAGCAGCTGTGAGTGCCTTGAGATGGCTCTCTGAAACCCTGGGGGGGTGTGGCAGAAAACAAGCATTCCTCCAATTTTCTTAATTTTGGGGATGACTGGCAGAGAGGAGCTCTGCTGCCTTGTGTTTGATTTCTTTACAAAGCCCTCCCAGGTTTGTTTTTGCTGCTTCTAAGGTAAAAAATCTCCCAGCTCTGGTTTTGTGGGTTTTAGCAAGTATTCCTCAGGCATTTGAGTCAGGTGTATCAGGTAACAGAGAGACTGAGACTTTTCCTTCCCACTGCTCAGGTTTCAGTCTCTGGTGGTGCCCAACACTCAGCCTCACACACCTGACGTTTGCTTTGTCTACTCCCATTCCAAAGCTGATGGTTGCAACAATAACAGGGATCTTTTCCTCCATCCATTCATTCTGGACAGAAGTCCTGTCAGCTGGCTTCAGTCCTGGGAAGGGAAAGAGAGGGAAGGAATCAACAACACAAAACCCCCAAAATAAAGCCCAAACCACAAACAAACAAATGAAAACCCCAAACAAAAAAAAACAAACAGAAAGAAAGCAGGGTTTTCTCCTCCTCCATCCCCTCACTGCAAGTCAACCCCCTCACTACAACTGACTGATGTACACACGCTCCTTTCTGCCCATGTTCAAACTGGCCTGACCTGTGAGCAACCAGAAGTCAGCAGCAGCTGTTTCAATTTCAAAGAGAAAAACTTAGCTCTCCCTCCCCGGGATAAAAGCAGTTGTTATATTTAGGCCATGCAAGATCCAACAGTTCTGGGGAGAAGGGAATGCCATTCTGGTGACAGCCCCGCACTTATCTCACAGACCTGACACGTGAGCATCAGACACAATGCAGACTGTGCCTTAGAAAGCTCTTTTCTAGGCAGCCCCAACACAGGCCTTAGAGGTGGCACAGTTCAGTGGTACCAGCTCCTGAGAGATGCAGCAGTACCTGCGTGATAGGCCTTGGCTTTCATCCCTCGGTAGCTCAGTTCGATGGCCAGCTGGTCACACACATCCCTCATCCTGCAGTACACGATCCCACAGCCCGAGTACACCTGGAAACAAAGTCCATGACACTGTCTGCAGCCAATCAACAAAGCTGCAAACACAGTCCCAGGCAAGAAGCGTCCAATTCTGCTGTACAAATGCACGCAGGTGCAGAGGTTACAGCTGAGCTGCTGAGTTATTTTGGGAATTAGTGTTAGAACAGGAAATTCAACACACTTCAAATGCTTCTGTTCACCCTCACCACACTGGAAGAGCAGAGCACAAGCAAACATACAATGATCACCCAGGGTGTGACAAACCAAGGTGGAAATGCTTGTCCCATGTTCCTAATTAATGTTCATTCAGAGCAACCCCTTTACAACGACACAGAATCACAGAATCATTTAGGTTGGAGAAGACCTCCAAGATCCTCAAGTCCAACCTTTGACTGATTACCACCTTGTCAACTAGACCAGAGCACTGAGTGCCACGTCCAGTCATTTCTTGGGTACCTCCTGGGATGGTGGCTCCACCACCTCCCTGGACAGTCCGTTACAATGCCTGACAAGCTTTTCTGTGAAGAAAGTCTTCCTGGTTAATTTTTTAAAATTATTTAATTTATTTAATTTTATCACATTAATGCTGTCTGCAAATGTGACACCACATCCCTGTTAGTGCTGATCTTCTCTTTGGTTGCTCCAGGCTACCTGGAGAGTGCTCAGTGGCTTGTTTCCTGGATGTTGCTTTGTAGAACGTGTGTTTTCTCCTCAGAAAGGAACACAACCTTCACGTTCTACCTGTTTTAGAGGAACTAAAAAACATATATGAGCACTTTTAGAGGACTTGGAAAATATACATTATCGCTTCCCTTCCTGGGACCTCCTCCTTCCCTGCCACAGACCTGGCAGGGCCGCACCAACCACAGGAATATCAGTGACCATTAGGACAGATTTTGTCCAGTTTAGCCTCCTTCCCTACGTTTAAAACCTACCCCAGTGGCGTCCTTCACTTCAAGCGCCTTCAGACAGAAATCCTTCAAGTTGGCGTAGGGATCAGCCAAGAGCTCTTTGAACTGCACATCGTAGAACAAGTTGGATCTGAAGCAAGGAGTCTTAAATGTGGAAAGTGGCTGCTTTAGCTTGAGAGCTGCCACAATGTCCTCCTGGACCTGCCTGGTGGCAGTGGCAGTCAGGGCAACACACGGAGTGCCGGGGATGCGGGTGCGCAGAGCGCCCAGGCGCAGGTAGTCGGGTCGGAAATCGTGTCCCCACTGGGACACACAGTGAGCCTCATCTATGATCAGGTAGGACAGGAGGTTCCTGGACACCAGAGAGTTCAGCGTTGGCTGGAAGGAAGAGGCAGCTGCCATCTCTGGGGTGATGTACAGGAGCTTTACTTGGGGCTTCTCGCTTGCTAAGTCAGCCAGGATGGTTTTCTTCTCCTGGGCAGACAGCTTGGAGTTCAGGGAGCAGGCTTTGATCTTCAGAGCCAGCAGGTGATCCACTTGATCCTGGAGAAAATACAAAAATAAAACTAAACAAAAAGCAGGTGGAAACAAAGAAAGACACCAGCACCAAGAAAGATCTATCTTTTGGTCCATTTGAGTTACTCTGCTTTGCTGCTTCTGTCTAACACCCAGGAGGAGACAGACAAGTGGAGAAATGGGAGGAAGGCTCAGTTATAAAAGCCACCAGGTTATTATTAAAGAAAAAAACCCATCCTTTTAGAGAACTGCAAAGCATAATACCAGAGATACTCTGCTCTCCTCACCTATCACCAGGGTAAGGAAAACACACTGAGACATCAAGAGCATCCAGAGGCAGGTGAACTGCAGACTCATGGGCAGAAAGACAAGAGGCAGCCGTGCTTCCAGAGTCTCCCGACCCCCTTCCCTGGCTGCTTTTCCACAGCTAACAGGAGACAGTTACCTGAATCAATGCAATCAGAGGTGAAATGACAATGGTGATGCCCACTGCCAGAACTGCAGGAAGCTGGTAGCACAGGGATTTCCCTGCTCCCGTGGGCATGCACACAAAGACATCCTTCTCACCTGCAAAAACAACAGGAGAAAGCTCAAGGCCACTGAGTGGTGGGGAGTTCCCAGGGCTCAGAGTGGAGGGGTTGGACAGAAGGGCTTATGGCGTGTGAGAATAGCACGTGTGTGCAGGTGGCATATCAACAAAAGACATTCCATTCCAGGTTCTAAAAGCACAGCAGTACTTTGCATGCCTGCCATGCTTTCCTTCAAAGAATCTCTGACTGCTTTGCAAACATTTAGAAACAGCTGTACCAAAGTGCCAGAAGTTACACAAAAACCAAGATAAAGAGAAGTTAAATAAGTTATTCGTGCTAAATCTCTTCCAGATGAGCTGCTTCCAGTCATTTTTACAGACCTCTGGTTACCAGATTACCAGCCCTGTGACAGACCTTTACAAATCCTCTTAAAGGTTATCCCAGAGAGGTCCCTCGTACAAAACAGGGTTTGGAAATCTCAACCATGCAGATATTGTCACACAGTTAGTGACTGTCACTGCACTCATCTGAAGGCAGGGAGGTGCCAGTGACGCTGTGTTAACAGGCAGGGACACCCTGCACACAGAACCCTGCTGTTGGCTGCTCTGTTGTCAACAGCAAGTGGTGATCAGTTAAGATTGTAATTATACCCTGAGTTGGGCACTGTTCTGATTCACACTGTGAGAGCTGCTGGGGGGCTGGCAGCTTGTCTGTGTGAGCTGCCTGTCCCACCCTCGGCAGGGTGTTGGGGGGTACATTAACACCAGCACAACCACATTTCTGACGATGTCCCCGTGATTCAGGGAACAGAGATCAACCACGCCAGGACATCAAGTCTTCTACTGGTGTTGTCTCTAACACGAGGGTATAAATGTAAAGGGTTTTGACCTCATCTGACTGTGAACGTGCTGGCAGGTGCATCTTAATGTTTCCTATTTCCCGGCTGATGCAACAGTGGTGTTAAGAAGCTAATGAAAGGAGAGGCAGAGCTTGTGCACAGCATGTGTTCGTGTGCCACCAAAAGCATCTCAGAGCAGAGGAGGGCTTGGAGGGTGATCCTGCTTAGATGTGTCTCCTCACAACAGGCACAATCCCAGCTCCTGCAGTGTCACCCCTACAGGTACGAAGGACAAGCAGCCGTGTTCCACACCTCTCCGACGCCGGGCCTCACCTCTCGCCACAGTCATAGTCGCGCTTTCCTGCAGGGGAGTCTTGAAGGACTCGAACCCGAAGACCTTCCGCAGTGTTTTCCTCACCCTGCCCTCCAGAGCCGGAGGAGCCTCCCTGCTCATCCTGGGGACCCTGCGAGAGGAACCAGAGCTCGTCCGAGCGCTGCCGCCCTCCTCTGCCCCGTCCCACCGCCGCCTCCCCCGGGGCTGCCCTGCTACGCCCCCCGCTCCTCTGGGGCCTCCCAGGGGTGCTCACCCAGGCCCCCTCACTGCAGGGGACCCCAGTGTGGTTTGCGCTGGGCCCCCACGGGGCACGGGTCGGGCGCAGCAGAGCGGGGTGAAGTCGCTGACCCCCAGACCCGCCCGCACCCGACACGGGGGGGGGAAGAGACGGGTCCTTCCAACCCCCCCACCCCCCTCCCAGCAGCTGTGCCCTTCCCAGGAGCTGTGCCCGTCCCCACACGTCCCTCCCCCGCCCTGTCCCAGCCCCGCTCCGCACCCTCACACTCGTTCAGGCCCCGGCAGGTGCTGTCGCGGCGCCACGAGATGACGTCAGCAGCTTCTCTTAAAAAGCCCCGCACCCACAACAACCGGCCCGCGTGCCTTTT
>VZRE01002352.1:381722-417307 GCA_013396775.1 Cephalopterus ornatus
AAAAAAAAGCCCCCGAATAGTGACCTGTGATGGAACCCGGAATATGTGACTCCTGGTGTGGGTTTCAGCACTTTCCCTTGTGCTCCTGTTCACGTCGTTTTCAAGTGCAAAGCATTTGCCTTGGAGCCCCTCAGCCACTTGGCGCAGCTCGTGTTGCTCGTGACTGTGTTGGTGTCGTTTGACTCTTTTTGGGAAAAAGGCTGTTACAGGCACACCAGATAGAAATTATTCCTTAAGTACAGTTGACATGTAAGAGAACCTAGCAAGAGGATCACGCTGTCGGCTGGTGGGTTAAAAAGAATAAAGTTCTGTGGCGTCTCAAGTTGTTCTTTTGTGCATAACTCAGTCCACTCACTGCATCAGGTCACCTTGGTGTGACAGTGTCCTGTGTCCGTGTGAGTGGCGTTTGTCTGTCTCAGGTGCATGGCCCGTGTCTGGCATCACCTGAGCACTGAGATAACTGATGTGTGGTGAGACAGGGCACGCTCTTACAGCCTGGGGGTGCACCTGTAAGGCACAAAAGGATCTGTAGTTCTGTCCCCTGTCTGTGGGAGAGAAACAGTAAGTCTGGGGGGAAAAGAGGAAGTTTGTCTGCTTTCTTTCTCACCAACCTTTTTCTTACCGCTGCAAGTGTTATCTTGTCTCTGTTCTAGTTCTTTCCTCTACCACATAGCAGAAAAACTCAGGGCTGTCACTACAACCTTTCCTCACTGAGCTCTACTCTCTGTGTGTTAGATCAGTCTCTGAGGAGGCACTCGCTGCTCCTGCCATCTCTTTGCCCAAGGAGCGGCCAAGAAATTTGTCACTTTTAGACTGTCCTCCTCTGAGGTCTCTTTAGTGCAAGGGAAGCCCTGGGTGTGATGAGCTGTGTTTAGTGAGCACTGTAAGTGGCCTGTGAGTGCAGTAGCTTTGTTGCACACACAGTTTTTGGTGCAGGTCACAGCTGTTCCATCATCTGGGAGGTGCAGGTTGCTGTTCAAGGGATGACAATCTGGTGTCAGCCATGGAGTCGTGGTTACACTGCAGGGGACACAGGGTACTTTCTCTCCAGCTTTGTTGCAGCAGAGCAATGCCTGGGCTTTTTTTGCATTAAGTATTCTCTGAGCAGAATTGAAAACTTCCTCGTCACTGCTGTGCCAGTGGCTCATGTTGGTTATGAGTTGTCTTTAGAAAGCAAGATGGGTAGGACTCAGGTTGGCCTTTGATCTAAACTAAGTGCTTATTTTATCAACCTTAGCAGTGGCTGCAAAGCCTCTGTTTTTTTCCAGAGGCAGTTCTCAGTGATGCTGCTTTGTTTGTTAGTATTGTTTCAGTGATACCCCCCGCCAGGTTAGGAGTTTTTGAGAGCTGTTTCAGTTACTTGTCCACAACATGAATCATTCAACCCGCTATTGCTTTGATGAAAATTACTTTTACCTGTATAATATAGATGGGACTCCAGAGGGGAGAGAAACCTCACTTGTGATAAACACCAAGTTCCTTGGTACTACAGTTCTTTTCTAGTTACAGACTCACTGTAATTAAACTTTGACAGTTAGGACTGAATTACTGTCATAGGTGCATCTTTCAGAAAGAAGCTGAAGAGTAGCTGAAGTGAAGGAGTTTGATGTCGCATTTCTGTGGGAGAGGCATCTTAACTCAGGCGATTAAACTTACTGACATTATTGTGTGGTCAGTCTCTAGCCTGCCTTGGGACAACTTTCTTGTGTGCTAACACTGAGGTGGGCAGTTCCTTGCAAACTCTTCCTTTCAGTTGCACTTCTCATATCACTTGTTTCTTTGTTTTCCTTTTGAAGCTGAAGCACCAAGTTCTTGTTTTAGGGCCAATGTTGAAATTTGTGGCAAAGTTTCGAGGGAAAAACCATTCTGCTGAGTTGTTTGAGCATGGAAGACAATTTCTGCTCCTCAAACTTGTTTTGAACCCAGAGTATGTATTTGACTAGAAAGATGGATGCCTGTAGAATCCCCCGTGAGGGAGCTCCCTGGGGCGGTGGGACAGCAGGGGACCAAACCTGGAGCTTCTCATGTGGTGTAGATTTTCACACGAGGCTGTGTTCAGTGTTTTAGTCTCTCACAGGGCAGAAATTTTCCTAGTTCTTTGGTTTATTTCTGGCTAGAAATAATAAAAAAAAGGAGTCTGTTCCCTAAAACACTGCAGTTTGTCAGTGGCTCCCTTCTGTGGAGGTTCATGCCATCTGCAGGCGAGGCCCCGGGAGCTCCACGCTAACGAGGACGATGCGCTGTCTGCTGGATCACGGGATCCTTGGAGCTTGGTGCTCTCCAAGCCTGCATGTGTGGTTTGGTGGCAGGCCAGCCACGTGTCCTGTGTGTGTTGCTGATGCTTGGGAGTATCACAGGTCTTGCAAGTGCTGCTTTTTCTGTGGGTACTGCTAAACTGGAACACCACCAAGAGCCCGTCTGCCAACTGGAAGGGACCAGAGTTACCAAATGACAAATGCTTTTCCCCCCAGTTCTGTCGCTTCCTATTGTCTAGTTCTGAGCATTCTGGAGCTGCATGAGTTTTGCAGGGGACATCTGCTACTGAGTGATGCTTTTGCCTACAACCCCCCCTAAAACCAAACAAACACTTCTTCCTTTGACTGTAGGACTTGTTTTCTGGTCGTGAGTGGGTGGGGTAAAACTACCTTCCCTGGAAAGGGTCTTGGACTTCTGCTGGGCGGCTGAACACGAGCCCTTTGCTGTAAGTGCAGTTACTTGCCAGGCCTGCTCTTTAAGCTTAATCCTGTAAATTCTTGTCTTGTAGGAAGATGACGATTCAGAGACTGAAAAACCTGAGGCTGGTGACCTAAAGGTATTTGCAAGTGTGGTGGTGTGGTGGGGGGGAAGTTCAGTACCAGAGGAATAAGTCTTAACAGCATGGCTTGGTGTTTGTTTGTGGTCTGTAGATAGTTCCACACTTTGCTTTTTTAGCTTTAACGTGTTTTTTTGACTTTAGTTCTGGCTTCTGCCAAAGGTAGTTAACAGGCTGATCACAAGCAAGGTCTGCACTCATGAATTTAATCCTCTTGTGCACTAGATCTGAGGCAGGTTGTCTGACAGCAGCTCAGCTGTTTTGCAGTGACCTGGGAGGTGCAGCATTCAGTACAGAATTTACAGAATTCTGTTACGAGCAGTTTTAGTTGGAATATTTCATTTAGAACAACTTAATGAATAATTGATCTTATGCTCTTAGTCATAAAATGTGTCAATATCAATTCAGTTGTCTCTGCCCTTAACTCTGTTGTTCTCAATGAAGCAGTTTTGTAAAGGTTGTATTTAAAATTTTAAACAATGAAATAAGATCCCCAGGTGATGGCTATCAAAAATAGTTGAAATCATCTTTACCTTGGTTTTACACCTTGTTTCTGCTGAGCAGCAGGTTTTTAACAGCACACAGGAACATAGATCAGGCTAAAAGCTGGAAGACTAAAGACCAAATCCATTTGAAACTTTATAGAGTCCTTAAATTTTTATGCTAGCTCAGTACAAGCAGTCTTGTGGGATACTGAGTGATTAACAGTTGCAAGGGCATTTATTTTATCCAGCGGCTTCCTCAAGGATGCAGACAGTCTCTAAACCCTGCTACAAAAGCCTGTGCTGCAAAGTGAAATTCTGTAGAGCATTGGATTTACCACAGAGCTTTGATAGGGTAAAATGAAGGCAAGTGAATATGTTTAACTGTTCTGCTTGAATTAGTTTTATAGCAGCGTCTTCTTCCAGGTTCCACAATATTTTTAGGGGTTTATAGTGATACGTAGTTGAAAATCTTGGCAGCTGCACTGCAGCTGGTAAAGTCTCAGCGTGTGAGATATCCCCAATGCCTTTGGCATCCATTGGAAATGGAATGTATTGTTTCCTTTTCTGTGGCAAGAAAAATATATTTTTTTTGGAAGAGAGGAAAAGGAAATCTCCCACTTTTATCCTTTTTCTACTTCAATGTTTTTGGCCCTTGTAAACATGTTACCTGGATATTTCTGTAAAAACTGCTGGATTGAAATGTGTGCTGTGAAAGAAAAATACAGGTTTTCCTTAAAAGATGCATTTGCTGTAAATCACCACAACCTCTGTTGTAGGGCCCTGTAGCAAGAGCATTCATTTCTTCTCTGAAAGTGCTGTAGGACTTCAGGGCAATGGAGAACACCTCTGGCAGAGGGAGAAGAAATGAAATTGGGACTATAGTAGCTGTTGTCTGAGTGATGATGCATTACAGAAACCTTACCACTGAATTGGGTAAGATTTCTGTTTTAATATCTTGCTGACGTTTCAAGTTGGCTTTTTTAAAAAGCCCCTTGGTTTCAGTGAGTTGTATGTGCTGCTGTCCTGGTGCATTTTGTGCCTCTGAAAAAGAGCTCCACATGGCCATGGAGCAGCATTTCAGCTTCTGTGGGCAAGCAAGGAAACACTGGGAAAGGAAAAAGAAAGGCATTTGATGTGTTGGGTAGACTCTGCAAGAACTGAAAATGTAAATTAAATCTAATAAATAAGTAAAAATAAATAAAAAGAAAGGGAAAATGTAATTCCTGCCATCCCAGCATGGCGTGAAAGGTGAGGATTTGAGAAGAGTAGCAAGGAGGCAAGTCTGAACTGAGTCTGAAACTCAGCAGTTTCAGACTTCTGTGTCATCCTTAATAGATGTCTTCATACATAAGTGGAAAAGGGAATTGCCTCCTCTGGCCTTTTGGGGTATTTTTATTGAATTCTAGCTAAACAGGCAGCTGGCACTTGGGGAGGGGTGGTTGTAACAGAGCAGATGTGGGTCTGTGAGGCATTCCAGGGACACTGGTGGAGTTGCACCAGCCATGCTGTTAAGAAATTCACTTGGGATGGGGGGGGCAGATGGAACATCTCTGTAAAATCACTTTTACTTGGAGCAGTTGCAAATGTTTCCTATCCCCTTTTTTCCACCAAGTGGCAGTGTTCTCCTCGGTCTTCCTCGTTGCTTTGAGCTTGCAATGTCTATGGCAACTTGCAAGTGTTGCAGTTACTGTAAATCCAAAGTGCAGCAAAAAGTGAGGCTCTTGATTAAAACTTGCTGACACTTTTGGGTAACTTTATTTTGTTTTGCCCCAGCGGAGTGCTGTAGTTGTGGTTGCTCTTATCAGTTTCATGGAGTCATCGGAGATCTGGAGACACTTAAAGAGATATCCCAGGCCCTTTTTCAGGGTCTGAATCTGACTGTACACAGAAGGTGAAGCGTTTCAAAATACATGAATGAGAAAAAACTTTGGAATTCATCAGTTAATTGTAGTCATTTCAAGCCCTGAATACACATTCAGCTTTTTTTTTTTTCCCTGGTGTTTTGCTTCTTTGTACATTCTGTACATATTGCGAATGAACTACTTTGAGATTATATCTGGAATAATTGACCAGGACACCTGATCCAGGTTGTGTGGAGGAGTTCCCTCATTGCTGGTGCATCCTGTGATTTTTTTTCTCATCCTGCACTTGGATGGTACCAGACACAAAACCTCCAGAAGGACCAGTTGGTGTCTCTTGTGGGTACAGACTGAGGAGACAGAAAGTGGGGAATGATGTAAAAACTGTTTGGTAAAGTGATGATGGGGAGAGTGGAGTTTGTAGCCTGCCTCAAATAACCCCACTGGGAAGATACTTCTACCCCTCCTGTGGAGTTGGTTTATCTCAGGTTTTTATCTTGATTCCAGGGCGTTTGCCCTTACTGGCCTCGGTGAAGGTGCACCTGTCTGTGCAGCCCTTGTTCCTCACCAGAGGGGAAGCCAATAAAAAGAGCTGCTTGGGACTGCAGCTTTGCTGTGGGTTATTTTTTTGTCAAGGAGAAAGTCACAGCAAGCCTTTTGAGTTCCAGCATTGTGATGTGAGACTGCTGTTTTCTGCCTGCTCTCGGTGAGATGGTGGAGAATTTTCTGTACACCTGTTTGGGGGAAGGTGTGTGCCAGGAATAGGAGAATATTTGAGCTTCATCAGTCATCTGAAAGCTTCTTCCAGAGCAGGTTTCTGGCCCATGTAATTCACTGTTACTGAGCACCTGTGAATTATTCCCAAACACAGTGTGCTTGCAGCAAAAAAGCAGAATCCTCCTTTTTAAGCAGCAAATTCAGATATTTTGCATCCTGCATTTTGAAGTGCTGCAGGCACTCGTGGAAGACTGGAGATTCAAATCTGGATAGAACTTAATTGCTCTTCCAGAATTCACTCTGGATGTGCTCAGGCTCTGGGACAGGAGAGTTTGTTAATGACCCAGATCCCTTTAGGGTCCCCTGCTTTTACCTGAGCAGTCACCAATTGTAAACAAGCATCTGTCTTAAAAGCATTTTAGAAACAAAGCCTTCTGCTTAGAAGAGAAAAAAACCCCGTCAACAGAAGCTGTTGGCAAAGTCATGGGCGTTCAAAAGATGGAATCCCACAGCCTGGATGAGTTTTGTGTGCTTTCCTCAGATGATGGAGCTGTGGGTACAGAATGAAGGATGCTGTGGAGGTGGATCTGAAGTTTGGTGTTCTGCTGGCAGTGCTGCTTTGGGATGAGGAGGGTTAACAGACTGTGCAGCCAGTGCAGGTTGTTTGGGCACTGGCCAGCAGCCAGCTCTGGTTACAGCCCTGATGCAGTACAAGATACAAGCCTTCAGAGCTCACTAAGTGGACCTGCCCTGCAGGAAGAAGGAAAATCAACCTTAAACAAAATACTGACCTTGTGCTCCGAGCCTCACCTGAGGGGTTCTGTGCTTCACACTGGAGGGCTGGATGAATAGCAGGTTGAAAGTGTTGATCAAGGCCAGAGCCCAGCCCTGCAGCTTTGGCTCCTGGAGCTTTCACAGAGGGAAATCATTAACTCTTGAGCTTTGATTGTGGTATCAGGACCAGCCAATGCGGGAAAGCTAAGAAATTTGCCACTCCCTTGGCAAGTGAATGCCTGACACATGGCAGCAGCTTTTCAAAGCAGGTGGCTACTTCGATGTTTTCCGTTTCTGGTTCGGTTTTAAGGGTCCCCTCTGCATCCTTGAGGCAGCCAAACTGGGATCTAGCAGAAGGCTGTCAAATTTTCTAAGCATGTCTAAGTACCACCTCTTGATAAGCAACTCTTTATTATGCTTATCTTTTATTGATCCAGCATACCTGTAAAGTAATTTTTCTGTGTTATGATGCGTAGGTGTGTACTAATACTTAGGGGCTTTTGGCTGCAGTGGTTTTATTTTATCTTGCTTGCCCATTAGCCTGTTTGTTTAATGGTAAATGGTAATGGGAGGGGGTATGTGTGCAGTAATGTAATCCATGAAATTAACTCCTATTTTGATAAGGCATATTAATTTTTTCTGAATTCAACATACATTCGTCAAGCCAGGTTCTCAAAAAATGCTTGAGCCTAGTCATTAACTTTCATCTCAGATATAATTATTTTGTTCCCAAGAAGGGGAAAAGTATGCTTGGGAAAGGTTGTATCATTAAAATGGCCTTTATTCTGCATAGCTGTGAGCATTCCTTTTTGTAAACACTTTGAAAGCATGAACTGTGCAGGTTCCAGGGCTGGGGTCAAGGTTAGATCTCCAGTGGGTTGTTTCCTCACTCATTCCTTTGCCTGGGAGCACAGCCTGAAGGTGCCAGTGATAAGCACTGCAGTCTCAGATTCATCTTTTGCTGTGTTTTACATTCCTTTTAATGTAGTTGTGTAAAATGCCGTCTCTGCTTCCAACTCTTCGTATTTTCCCCTCGTTTTAGGTTTCACACATGAATTTTCAGAGCTCTGTGGAAAGAACCAGGGAGTTTGGCAGTGTAGTAGAGAGAGTCCTTAGGGGGTAGTAGAGGTTAACTCTGCAAATGCTGTTCCCTGCAGTGCTACAGTGAGTGCCCAGGCATGAAACCAGCTGATACCTGGTTCCCATTTTTAACTAGGTAAACTTTAGTTATTGCCAGAGAATATTGGGGGCAGTTAAGGTTGTTTTGCCTGAACGAAAAAAAAAAAAAAAGGCATTTGGCATCTCGGATTATTTTGCCCCCTTGCCACACGTACTGCTGTCTCCAGCTCTGTCTGAGAGGGAGACAGAGCCCAGCATTGTTGGTCTCTGAAGCTGGAATACCTCATGTAGAGCTCCTGGCTTCCATCCAGCTCTGGAGCTGTTTGGAAGATGAGACATGTCCGTGGACATGCTTGTTCCTTCCTCCCCGCCGGGCATACATGTTGTGGCAGAGGCTTCACTCCCTGCAGTACTAAATACCAGGGATTATTGACACAGGTGTGGCTTGCCTCTCTCCAAAGGAAGAGCCAGGCTTTTTCTGTTTGTCTTTAAACTTGAAGAAAAGTCCTTTCTGGAGCTGCTTCCCCTTCAACATTTCACCTGATAAAGGTCTGAGTCCTTCAGGTGCAGTTCTGTGGTTGCAATGATTTCTGTCTGCTGTGCTGAAAGGGGCTGTTCTGAGTGTGCCTGTCGGTGCACGTCACAGTGAGAGTCTGAGCAGTCAGCACAGATGGAGGATTGCCTCAAATACCAACAAATATCCAAAAATAGCTTCTTCCAGCTGCCCCGTTCTGGGTCCAGAAGGAGCAAAAACTGTAAAAACTCTGTGGGATCTGTTCACAGAGGAGTGCATATCCCAGTGAGGATACTTGCTCTTACACCTTGCCTCTACTCCAAAGCGTGAAGAATTTTTAGTACTATGTACTAGGGAAGGAAGCCTGTGCAAGAAGTTAATTTAGTCAGCTCCTCTGAGCTTTTCCTTTGCTGCTGTGGGGCTTCAGATTTTTCCCAGCCCCGCTTCGCCTTCTGCTCGATTCTGCACTGCAGCAAGCTGTAAAACTATAAAATCATGGAAGTAGCTTGACACCTCCACCCTGTCACATGGTGGTGGTGCTGATACTTCACCTCTGAATTTCTGTTTCCCTCTAAGAAGCAAAAGTGACTTGGAAGCAGAATTTGTGGGCTCTGCAGAGCAAGGCACCTCTCCCATGGGGGCTTCAGGGGAGCCTGCTGGGAACTGTGCTCTGGGCTGCAGCTCTTGTGCTCCCCTGGGCTGTGCAGGGAAGCAGGTGGATTTGGGACCAGAGTCCATCCTCAGGCAGCTGTTATTGACTCCACCTCCACGTGGAAAGCAAAAGTTCTGGCACACAGTTCCTTGACTGGAAATTACTCCTAACAAATAATCTTTGTCAAATATTGAGATAGCATATGTCAGGTGAATGGAGTCAAGTTTCAAAGAAGCTGTTTAAAGGCTTTACTCTATGAATGCTTCCCTTCTAAAGCATTTTCTCACTGAAACGTTTTGCCAGGTCTTGGTTGGGATTTTTCTGTGGTTTTTTTTTTTCATTTCATTAATGAATGTGGATTTTTCAACTTAATTTAGCTTGTAAAGTAAAAGGCAGTGCCAGCTACACAAGTTCTTTATTTTGATAAGATGCTTAAGGAATGTCTCAGGAGTTGACTCTTTCATGACTTGTTCTTCCTTCCCTATTTGTGATACTGTTATCTCAAAGTAGGTAGATTTGTAAAGCCTGTACATAAATGTCACTAGGGGCTGGATGTATAATTTTTTTCTAATGGTGGCTTATTTCTGAGCTGCTGAGCTTCTGTTGGTATCGAGATCGTGGTCCCTACAGGTTTTTCTAAGTTAAATTTCTTACCCTGTCCTGGGCACTTTGCCTGGAGCTATGTATCAGAGCCGGCAAACAGGATATGGCTGTAGGAAATGTGCTTGTTTCAGGCTTTCTCTTGGGATCCTCCTCTCTTACAATACAAGAAAAAAATGGGGGGAGGAGAAATAAAAGCACTGTACTCGTGTTCCCTTGATTTCTCTTTCCCAGACTCTAAATGCACTTGACATGCACTCTGTTTGCTGCCTTCAGCCTGGTTGCACACCAACGTCAGGCAGATCTGGTGAGCAAGAAATGAGACAGTCGTTGTCGTGCACTTTTAATATTAAATGAGGAGTTTCTGGTGTTCTCTTCCCATTAAGCACTTCTGATCTTTGTAGAAAAAGCAAGAGCATGATTGGTACCATGTTCCTTTAAAAAGGGAAAGAAAGAAAAAGAAAGGATAATAAAAAAGCACGTGATCCAGGGTTTGGAGTCGTCTTTCTCTCGCTGCCTGCATGTAGACATTCCACCTGCTTGCTCTGGCAACACTGTCTTCTCTGTCAGCTTAGACAACTCTTTTAACACTTTATGCTAAGTTATAGTTTTTTTCCATCATACTCAGCCAAATGAGGCTTTTGATATGTTGAGACTACAGAAGATATTCTGGATTGTAGCGGGGTGGGGGGAAATTACAAAAGCTTATTGCTGGTGCTTGCTCAGATGAGAGAAATCCACTGTAACAGCTGTTGCAGCAGTGGGTCCACTGGCTACTGGTGGAAGGACTGTGCTGGAAAATTCCCTGCAATAATATCTTCAAACTAATCCACTGCTTGACAACAGTATGACTGATCTATGAATTTTATGGGTGGCAGTTTAAATTGGTTTTAAATTACTTTATGTGCAAGCAATCAGGTGAAGTGGTTGTGAGAGAGAAGATACTCTGCAACACAATAGCATTCCCTGATAAAGAGAGAAAATGTTGAGGGGTTGGTACTCTGGAAGCTTCTGAGCTGGTTTTTGGGTTTTTTTTAATACTAACTGGAAGTCAGTGAAAAATGAAGCTGTAGGGCTCAGTCGGCTGCAAGTCTGGGAAGGCAATTAAGCAATGGCAAATCTGGCATCAGCTTCCCCACTTCTTAAAATTTGCATCTTAGTTAAAGCATCAGGGTCTGGGTTTGTATCTTTTCTGCCTTCCTGTTGCAGTTTGAAGTGCACCTGCACTGACATATGCAACTGCTTCTACCAGGAATTGATGGTTGAATTTGTGCCTTGTGGTGACAGTTAATGCCAACAGTTATGTTGGATGTGAGCGTTGTGCTGGATTTATGGATCTCGTTTCAGGAAGGACTTAGCGAGCATTGTTATAAGTCAGTCCTTTCTTTCCATTAAATAAAGCTGTTCTGGGCAAGCCTTTCCAAACTGGAATTCATCAGTCTCCAGATTCATATTGTTTTTGCTTCCTTCCTTTAATCTCTGTTCCATGCTGGGAGGATTGTGTTTGGTTGTTTTTATTTTCCGTGGAACCTGAGCAGGCACTGGGTTTTATGTAACTGGATGGAAACACTCTAGGACTGGAAAGATGGTCTGTATTGCATCTCAGCAAGGTGAAAGCTTAAGCCAGAATGCAGCATCTTACTCATGTACACACACACCATCCCCTTCAGCTTGTCCTTCTTCTTAACTGATTATGATACATGAAACCCAGCAATCTGGGTGCTTATCAGTCAGGCTCTTGCAGGCAGCGTCGTCTTGTCCAGGGCCTGAAAAAACCATTTGTCTTGGGAAAGTGGAAACAATGAAAAACCTTTTCCTGAACTCACACAGGAATAGTAATATCATAACTGTTGTTGGCTCTCAGTGAGCATCAGCTCACTGTGCACATTTGTTCTTAGAAGCACAGTTATTATGATTTATGTTAGCGGTCAGTGAGAAGCTTAAAAAGGTATGTGGGGGGTTCTTGATGGTTTTCTTATTTATTTTTTAAATTAATTTGTCTTTCCCCTTAGCACACTCTTCAGAGTCTCTTCTTTATTAGTCTCCAGATCAGGGGAAAGGAGTCTGCCTCCTGCTTGTCTTTGGCTTTCAGTCTTCTTCCAGCTTGGCTCCGAACCACCACAGCATCCCTTGACTCCTCTCAGTGGGTCTGTTGGAGCAAGGCCCTCTGGCTTTAGGCCCTTAAAAAGTTGATCTTGTGAGATCAAGGCTGCAGAGGAGATGGCAGCCAGAAAATCAACTTGCTGAGTGCATGATAAAGTACAGTACTGCCTTTTTTTTTTTTTAACTTAATCAAGCTATTCTTAGAGATCATCATGTAATGCTAGATGGGATAAAATGACCAGAGAAAAAAAAATTTAACACAGAACATTGGGGGGGTTGTCTTGAGTTTTGTATTTCCATGATGGTAGCAAGAATTTTCAGCATAAATAACGTGTCCAAGCTGACTTTGTGCGAGTAGCAAGAGGCTGGCTGCAAAAGTAAATTCAGAGATGCTTCCACACAGATTTTCAGAGGTTGGGCTTGTGAAAATTTTGCAGTATAGGTACTGCTAATGAAGTATTTATTTATTGAAAAAATAACAATGTTTTCAGAATTCATATGGAAATGAACCCATTAAATTTTGCCTTTAGCTCTGGGGTGCTTGAAGTCTCTACTAATTTCATATATCTACTCTGATAGAAAGATTTGACCTAAAATCCCCCCTGGTTGGAACCATTTGCCTGCTTGATTTTGTGCTCTTCGTGTGAGATACTGATACATAATGTGGTGGGTATTGGTGATGTAATCTAAAAAAGATCAAAAATCTATAAAAAGATCACCTTTGCCTAAATATGGATTTAGGCAATTTCCCTATTTACAACTCAGTTACCTTCCAAATTTTCCGTTGTTTAAATGCTTTGGAATTCCTTTACAAATCTCTCATCCACGCGTAAATATTTCTTCGCTTTCATAACCAAAAGGTAGCAACTGTGCAGTATTTATTGTACCTGATTTTTCCACTTGGTGATTCTCCATTTCATTCAACATAGTGTATTAGATTAGATCTGCAGAATTTAATTTTTTTTTTTAAATGCTGTCTTTTCTAATCAGTTCATTGTATTCAACGTGTCTCTCAAGACTTAATTTAGCCTAAGGGAGCATAGAGCAATTGGCTGATTGGTTTTTTTTTTTTAGGCTGTCCTACATTCTGGATCTTCAGTAGATACTCAGAGGTTTGAACAGGACTTCTTAAATCTCTCATCTGCCAAACTTTGGTCAAGTTGTTGCTGCTTGCCTCAGTTTTCAACAGCAAACGGAGCAAATATGAACAAGCACTGTAGGAGGAGTCGGTCATCCCTTTGTTTTCTGAAGGCTTGAAAGGAGCACGAGTTAATGAAAAGCTGTGTTGATGTCTTCAGCTTGTTAATGATGGAGCAGGGGGTGTAGGTGCAGAGTAACTCGTCAGTAAGCAGAATTCATATCCTCTGGGCAGTGAGGTGTGGCTCTGATATGTTGGTGAACGTGTTTGCTTTTGCTTGGTGTAGCTCTGGGCTTTCTGATGTCTTGGCTGTGGCCTGGGGATGCGGGGACCAGACTTGCTGGGGCGGCTGTGGTGGAACGAGTGTGGGCGATGGGAGCCAGGGGAAAACACAGTGGGGCCTGATGGGACTGGCTTGGTTTAGCCTGTTAAAAATGGGGCAGCCTTAAAGGATGCAAATTAAAGAACAAACTTAACTTCTGGTGAAAGCAAACTCACTGATGATTCGGGAAATTCATAAGACGTACTGTTTAGCACATCTGACATTTTTGGGCGTCTTTGTCCGATGTACGTAACAGGAGAGGTTTGGGCCATCAAAGAATCTCTCAGCATATTAATTCATGTTTCCTGAGGGTTGTGTGCTTATGCTTGGTGCTAACTCCAGACATCTACAGGAGACTTGAAAATGGGCTTCTGAAAACGTCAGAGAGGCAGCACAGGACCCTTGCAAACCTGTCAGTGGCCCAGATAAGAGCACAGCATTCTTGGGAGTGCTTAGCACATGTCTAATGCAACTGAATTTAGCTTGCCACTGGGTTGCTTAAGTTCCTTCTTGGCACAAATATTGGTGATTTGGGGGAATTCTTCCTATTGCCTTTGTGTTCTTGGATGGTAAGAGAACAAGTGGGCAGAAGGAGATGGGAGGGATAATGGAATAATAAATACGGTGCTGGGTACAAGGAAGGATGAAGAGGTGCTCAGGGATATAGCCTGTCTCTTCCTCTTCCCTCTCAGTCCACTTAAAACTTTCAAGAGATAAGAGCACAGGATGTAATTTAGTCAAGGCTGGAACACAAGCAGTTCCCTCCTTTCCCTCAATAAACATTTGCTTGTTGTCTCAAACCAAGGCGAGAAATGCTTGTAATTGCCCATCTAGCAAATTCTCCCCCTAAAGGCAATAAAAGCAGTTCTCTGACCACGTGTGTTTGCTGCTCCTGAGTCACTGTATGTGCCTGGACATATGTTACCTTGCATCTGTAGCTCTGTGAACTTCTGCAGCCTGCATGTTCATCTGAGTTTGTCCTCACAGCCCATTAGTTACCACGGAATTGTCCCCACTTCCCCAGTGGTGACCTGAAGCTCACTGTGTTAATGCCACCTCAGTGTGTTTGAGGCTGCCCATGTTAATACCATGTCCGAGTAGGTTTGTGGAGAGCACAGCCTACATTCCCTGGATTCCTGTCCAGTGCTCTCACCAAAGAGACCTACTTCTTTTGGCATAAATTTTCTGCTTTGAAATGTCATGCTTCTGTTTAAGTTTTCCTCTGCCTGTTCTGCTGAAGAGATGTTGATGCACACACCAAGTGCATTATCAAGGGGTTGGAGCTGTAACACTGCAGTCCATCTCAGAGGGGCCTGGGGCCTCGCCAGCTGGCCAGGGAGAAGATGCATGTTCCTTTGTGTACTTCTTTCTTTTTCTAAAATAACTTTAGCCTTGTATTTCTGTGATCCAAGTGTACTAATGGAGAAATAGTGCCCTTTTTTTTTTTTTCTTTCTTCCATGAATGGCTATAAAAAGTGCCCTGTAGCAGTTAGTGCCACACAAAGAATTTGTTTTTCTGCATCCAGAGGGCTTTGGCTTCTCTGAAAATAGGTGGATTTTCACAGTGAATTTGGCACAGGCTGTTCCCACATCTGGCTTGGTGACCTCGCTGCTCTCCCCTCACCTGATGCATCTCTCACCTGACTGGAAATGGAGTAAAGGAGTGGGTTAGAGAGCGGTTACTAAGCAGCAAGGAGGCAGCATTATGTCTGTGTCAGGTTGAATGAATAGCTTCAGTGTTTGGAGGCGCTGAGGAATTTTGGACACACAGTCCAGTGAGTCACAAAAGGTCTTTGGGAGGGGGGCGGGGGGGAGAGGGCAATGTTGGGATACAGCTGGTACTGTTTCAGAAACTTTGTTTGTGCTGAACTTGATATTGCTTGTGACTCTCCTGGGGTCTCCCAGAAGCACCAAAATGTTTGCAGGTTGGTCTCAATATGAGGAAAACATATTGAAGAGTGTCTTACTCTACATAACACCTCCTGCTCAGCACAGTCTGGTGCAAACATCTGCAACTGAAGTGTCCTTAATTTCTGTAAGGAGGGATTAGTTGTGTTGGGAAGATCTCCAAGCAGAGCACTACAAGTCAGTGGAGGTTGCCCTTGAGTTTCTGGTAGAGCAGGTTGGTTATATCCCTCCTGGAAGGTAGCAGCCAAGCGGACTGACGGTGGGAAATGGGAATACGGAATCTGCATCACCACCATGCTCCCTGGCATTTTGGTTTGTGGGGGGCTTGTCAGCCAAAGCCCCGAGTGGCACAATTGCAGAAATGAATTCTGGCCCCACACGCGCACATCTGGCAAACCTCTGCATCCCAGGACCCGGGGGAGGCTGATCAGGTGCTGCTCTGAAGTCGTGGTGCTCTGGCTCTGGGAGAATCTCAGCTATTTCCACGCTCCTCTAGGGAACGCATCGCGCTGACCCTGCGCCGGCCTGTGGTCGGCATTCCCAGGACTAGAGTAGTTTTCTGTGGGCTGGATCCGCCTTGTATTTACTTAACTGTGCTCCAAAACATTGGCGCCAAGGACCAGTCACCCAAAATGAAGAATCTGTGGTTTGATCTGTTTTGAGGAAAGGCTTCAAGTACAACAGTTTCTGCAAAATTCAAAAGGAGCTGAGTGTCCAGGACTCGGTGAAACACAGCCTTAATTCCTTCATTAAGTTCAGACTCTAGCTTGGAAAGGAAATGGAGCATCCTGTTAGGCTCTGACTCTCCATGGTACAGACATTGCTTTCTTATCTAATAAACTGTGCTTCATTCTTAATTTTTATTCTTTTGTCTCAGATTTAATGTGTAAATTTCTAAAGAAATGAACAACATAGCTTTTTAGGTTGGATGCATACCTTGACTAAAATATATTTCTTTCTCCCAGGAGTTCTCAGAAGTGGAGAAAAGAGATCCGCAGGAGCTAGTTGGTAAGTTCACTCAGAAGTATTTATTCACGTGTTTTTTTCAAAACCCTGGTTTGTAAAAAAAAACAAACAAAAAAAAAAGGCACCTTCCCTCTGTCCTGGCAGTGCTGTAATTTCAAATTATTGCCTGCCGTGTTTTATCTCACTGGAATACTTTCAATGAAGTCTTCTTTTGGGACAAAGGCACCATGCCTTAAAATATGAAAATAATTTCATGTATTACATGTTTAAAACATCTATGTGAAGGGCAGTGGTGGTGTTTTTTAGAGATGAGCCTAAACACAATAGAGTAGCTTTGTCTAGACACCTCTGCGAGAGCCACTAGAACCAGGAATGATGACACTTTGTACCTTTAATTCAACAACTTGTCAAAAGTATCCATATTTAGATATGATCCACTTAAGGATTTCTAGCTACTGTGCTGACAGCATGCTGTATGTGTTCTAATGGTTACTGAAACTTACTTGATTTTTGTGACATTTCACTTATTCATTGCACCATTATTAGATTTGGAAAGCCCAGGATTGTCAGCTTGAAATACAAAGTCCTCTCTTGGTCGCTGTGGAGCTGTACAGAAACTGTATTTTATATTTCATGTGTGACTATCTTGAACTAACCCTCTGTTGCTGAGGTTACTGGTACAGTTGTGTGGCATCATGTAATAATATCATAAAAAATTAATGAGTTTGGAAGTTGCTTCATCTCTCAAATCAGCCTGTCAAGGCTCAAGCATGGTATTTCACCTATAAAGTGTGATAAAGGTAAATTAAAACAGCAAATACTCAGATGCTAAGCTGTGGCTCCTACAGCAGCCATCACTTTAAGCTTTGGAGTTAAGTCCTTTTCAGCCTGCCCAGACCTTGCACCCAACTGTTACATTGGATTTTCTGCCTTTAGAGGGCAAAGCTGCTTTAACCAGTCTCATCATAAAATGCAGCAGAAGTTTTTCTCCAATCTACTGATCTGCCTCAAAATGCAAAATAGAAGCATGGATGAAGCGACAGAATTTGGGGTAAAAAGTAAATAGGAAGATCTGAAAGCCCACTGCCCTTCCAGTCTCTGCTTTACATATGGGTGAAGCTCTGCAGTTGTAAAGCAATGCAGTGGGAAGTCCTTTCTTAGTGAAGGTGTTAGGCTGAGGTTGTAATTTTCTTAGTCTTAGTCTGCTCCCCCAGTGAGTGCCCCATCCCCAGGAGATCCAAAGACTGAATATCAGTTTGTCTCATGATGGCCCAGATTTGCACACAGGCTTAAAATCTGCACAGAGGGCACTGATTAATGTCACAACTCATGAGTGAACAGTGTTGGATCGAGGGCTCCTTGCACTCTTACCTTTAATATCCTTTCCCAACAGCAGCACACACCGAGCAGTGGGTAGGCTGGCTTTGTGCAGGACCAGGTTATGAGAGGTGACACACTTGCTGTGCTGGATTCTGGAGGTCTGCTGCCTTAGACCATATCTTATCTGGCTGAAAAGGAACTGTTGCAAGAGCCTCATGGTTGGCCTAACGTGAGAACCACTCCCTTTCTGAAAATTTGGCCTTTCAGAATTGGACTTCTTTAGTGGAAAAGTTGCAGAATTTTCTGACACAGAGCAAGTATCTTCTCCCATCTGGACATCTAAAGTTTTGTCTATCAGAACATGGAAGTCAAAGTCCTCCTTAGACAGTTTTCCACGACCGATTTTTGCATTAAAAGCTTGTGGGCCTGCCCTTCTCCGAAGGTAACCTTACATTTTTCAGCGTCACCTTTATTAAAGTCTGTGGTCGTGCAGTTGCTTAAGTACAGAAGAAATGTAGGCTCCTGCCAAAAGTCCTGTTTCTGTTTTACCTCCCCCGGATGCATTTTAACGTCTGTGTGCTCTGAGCTGCTCTGGGAGTGGGAGCCAGCTGAGATCCATCTTCACTGCTCTTTTCTTTTTTTGTTTCTCTATTTTTTCTTTTTCTTTTTTTCCCCTGTGAGGCTTCCAGCTGGATCCTCTCCCTGATCTGCTTAGTGCGTGCTAGGTGAGCACTGGAGCTGGCACAAAGAAAACAGCAGGGATGAGCAGCTGGGAAGGGCATGGTTGTCCTGCCTTATGCTGAAGTAATGAACACATAATCAATGCCTGAAAAGAATGGGAGGGAAGGTTTTAGCCTTAACTGCCCCATGTTTGAGAAGGAAATACGTGTGAAACTTATTCTGATAGATTTCTACCTCAGCATTGTCCTTTTGGGGTTTTTGTACCGCTCTGAAGAGTTCGTGGTGCTGGCAGGACATTGCAATTGCTGTTTCCTGCAGCCTTGCAAAATAATACTTTTAGGATGCAGGTATTTTTGCCCTGAAGTTCCTTGCAGCATGGTTGTTTACCTTTTGGATTGTAAGAAAAGTTCTCTGCAGCCCTTAGGATGTCTGAGCACAAACTCAGTGTTCATAAGAGCAGAAAGTATGGCTGAGTTGCAGGTCTCTTTCTGCATTTCTCAGCCCACGGAGCAGAAAGGGAACTAGTGTCCTTCCATGGATGGGTGACTCACTGGCATGTTGTTGCCTCCAGTTTTTCCCTCTGATTTGGCTGTTCTGGTGCCAGGAAATCAGAAACCCACACAACTCTGGTTTATGCCAAGCAGACAGAGTGCCAGAGAATGCAGTTTTAGAGACCAGGCACCACCGGTTTCCATGTCTCCAGGGGAAACCCATGTCCCTCTAATCACCCTTTTCAGGTCTTTCCTTGGGTTTTTTTTGCATAGTGTGACCTTTAGAAACAAACTGGCACCTGAACTGCCTCTAATCCCTCGTGGCTGCATAAAACACAGTGTGTAAGTGAACCTTGAAAGGGATGGGAGTTCTTTATCCTACTTTGGGAGCAGCGTTATTCCAAGAGCACTGAGGCAAGATGCTTTACCAGACCTCAGATGATCCACACCTTGGTCTGTCCTGTGCACCCATTATACTCTCTATTCTTTTGGTTTTCTCTGCACCAGGAAAATGTTCTTGCCCATCTGTAGGAAACAAAGCTGCTGTGTGCCCCTCCATCCGTGCCTCCAGCACAGCCTTTGGACTGAGAGCAGTCATTTCCTTCTGAAAGGAAGGGCATGGTTTGTGCTGTGACACTTTCTCTCCTGCTATGCAAGTTGTCTCTGTACTGTGGACATAAGTCAGATAACCCATTTATCTCAAACTGAGGCAGATTTAATGTAGCGTTTCCGTTTAATTATTTGCCTCACCAAGATCTGTCCCGCAATTATCCTTCATTGACGACTGAGAGGCTGAATCTTTGCTAGGTACACCCTAAGTGGTGGTGTCCAGCAGCAGGATGCTTTAAGAGGCATTGGCTCCTGCTTTCTTGAACCTTCATCTGAATTTTGGGATCTGCTTCATGGTCTTAGTTCTTTGTCTGGACTATAAATCTGATTCAGGGAAGATATTTACTTACTGTGAGCCAGAATCTGGGTGTGCCCGGACTGATTAATTGTGCCAACAGCCAACTTACTGACGTCTCCACTTGGAGATCCTCTAGGCTGGGAGCCTGCAAATCACAGACCAATTAGAGGCTGCAGCCAGTGTCACCTGTGACTCATGTCAATTTAAAACTTTGATCTTGGCAGCAATAACAGGATGCACAAAGCAGTTGCATGTATCCTGTGAGGACACACCTTGTTGCTGGCTATTCATCTGCAGTTACTGCTGTATAGATGGTGTAAAGCTGCCCTTGGGACTTTGAAAACACCACATGTTTTATACAGGAGCCTGTGGCCATATATGCAAGTTCCAGGATTATTTTGAATGATCATCTCAGTTGCCCTTTCCTCTATGGAAAGAACTGGTGGGAGGATGCTGTGGAATCAGCCATTCTGCTGTCCTTTAGGGGTGGGAGTTTGAGGGCTGCTGGAGGGCATGGATAATTTGCACTTCCTTACTGTAAATAAGCCCAAAGGCGTTACACTCATCCTTAAACTCATCCTTTTCTTAGTGATGTGGCACCTCAGTCTGGCTGCAATGTGATGAAAGAACTGAGTAACACTGAATATTTGTGCTCTGTTTGTGAGGTGCACGTAGCCTCTCTGCTGACTCAGTGTTCAGCTACCTACAGCTAGGGTGGGATTGCAGGAGACAAAGATGCATTACTTCTAGGTCCTTGTAAGCTGTTAAGAGGTTTTTTCCCCTATCGGTATAATGTTGATAAATGATGGCTCAAACAAAGGAGGAAATGAGCACCAAAACCTGAAAGTCATGCATCAAAATATATTGCCTCATTGAGAGCTCTTGTTCTGTCTCCAGTATTATTTCTGTTTCAAGGGAGCTTTGAATGGGTTACTGAACATTCACTTGTGACTTTAACTTTTTTTGCTGGTTAGACAGAGGTCTTGCCCAGAGCTCCTGAGTTTATGACCCCACAGTTCCCATAAATGTTTTGTTTCTCCGTGGCTCTTCTGGTTGTCTGCAAAGACAGAGGAGCCTATGAGATGTCTAGTCTGGAGCTAGGCTTGATTTTTTTTAAAATTTTTTTTTTTTTAGGTCCTTTCTTTGCCTGAAGAAGTCTGTATTTAGTGGCTGTTTTTCTTTTTTAACGTTTTTGCTGATGCTGTGAATCTCTTAAGCCATTAATCAGCTTTCACCTTTCCCAGCAAGCCTAGTGTGCCGTGTATTATGAACACTTCTGTCTCTTCGCTCCTGTCTTTGAGTTCCTGAAGCTCTAATTAAACCAGAGGCTTCCCCATCCCACCAGCAGCTGTAACCTATAACAAATGTCTGCCTTGTTGTCAGGGAGCTCCCTTTGCCTGCCCTTTCTGTTGGGGCTCTGGCAAGCTTTCCTTCTTCCCTGGAGGCTCCCTCTTAGTAAATGCCAAAGGACACTTTTTGTGCGTTACTGGCAACTGCTGAAGAATTTAACCCTCACCAACATCTTGATCAAACAGAACGAGAGGTCGCCTGCCAGCTTTGCATCTCCAAAGGATGTTGTCCTTAGTGCTTCACATTTTTACAAAAGACATGGAAACTGTAGTAGCACTGATCGTGTGTAGTGTTGCTTATCTGTAGCCTCAGCTCTCCTGAGTTCCAGCACCAGTGTCTGTCCCTTGTGCCTTTATGGTCTTTATTCAAGGAGCTGAGCTCAGTGAGCTGGAGCTGCAGTTCAGGCAGCTTCTCCTGAGGAACGAATAGCTGAGGAGCTGACTTGGTTGATATGACCTCTGTGCTACTGTCAGGTCTCTTATCCACTGCAGACCAACTCTGGGATGTGTTCCCTGTACAAATGATGCTTGAAAACAATCCCAGCTGCTTAAAGGTGGCACAAATCTCTGCTCCAAGACTTGGCTAGAAAACTGCCTGGGTTTCCCATAATAGTGGGAAAGTAGCAAGCAATAGGGGGAAACATGGCAGTTTCTTTTGCTGATAACTGATCTTTAGAGGGCAATCAGGTACTTTAATAGTACATCCCAACACAAACAGCTATAGAAATCTGGCAGATTGTGCTGGTCTGTTCCCAGTCCTGCAGAACGAGTTGTTCCTTCTCGCAATAGTCTGTCTCTGTAAGCAGAGATCAAAGTGCCTGTTAAGGAAACGTTAACTTAGGGATGAAATGTAATTTCTTGTGGTTAATTCCTGACAGCCCTGGGGAGGGTTGTTCCCTTCTTGAACTATTTTGGTTCGTGTAGGTATGTCTTGATCTAAATAGGACCCAAAGAGATTATCTCCCCCAGAATGGCAAAGAGCCAGGCTGCATAGAGTCGATCCTGTGATCTTCCACGTGCATGGTCTGATCCTCTCTCCAGGAGTGTCCTGGCACAAGCTTTGGCAGAGACTCCGGATTACCTGCACTGTTCAATGTGTATGATAGACCTGGAGTAGTGCAGGGGTTTAGCGATCCATGCCATGACCCAACCTTTATTCCTCTGATGATTCTTTGCTTTTGAGGCTCTTACCAACAGTTGCAGCTGGAGTGGGAAGTAGCTTAGCTTTTACATTTCTATTTGGGGATGAAGAGACCCCTGAAAATGAAGCTTTAGCATGGGTATGACATAGAACCACAGTTGGAGGTAGTTATCAATAAAACAAGCATCACATCCCTCTTGCAGTGATGTAAACTTTAGATCAGTTGCTTCTTGCTCAGCATGTTGAAAACACCACAGTTAGCAGCTGTCAGCATTCCCATTACCTTTACCCGTTGGTTCCCGATGACAGAGTGGTGCCAGCCAGGACATAAAACAATTTACTGACTTGCATGGCTGAAACTCCCTTCAGTACTGCCAGAACTCATGCCCCTTTTGCTCTCTCCAGCTTCTTTTTCAGAGAGAGTGCGAAACATGTCTCCAGATGAGATCAAAATCCCTCCTGAGCCTCCTGGCAGATGTTCTAACCAGTTGCAGGTTGGTATAAGTCCACTTCATTCTTTTTAAAGGCTCGTAGTTCAGTAGGGGGAGGGGATGTTTGGGACCTCTGCTCAGTATTTTTGCACAAGGCAAAACTCCAGCGTTAAAACTGGGTTTTACCACACCGAGTTTATGAATGCACTATGTTAATGCTTCGGGCTTTACAGCACTTCTAGTTTAGGAATACCAAAGTAGCTTAGAGCTGTTTTCCAGTGTCTGTGGGTTATTTATGCTGTAGAACAGCTCTTGGTCTCACAGAAGCAATGTTTACTGTCAAGGCTGCTTTCCTCTTACCTCAGCAAATCCAGCTCTGTAGAAAAGAACAAATCATTGTTTTCCATACAAGCCCAAGAATTCCCTAAACTGGAATAGTTGAGGCAGCAATGACTGGATTCCTTTTCCACCTACATATCTCTAGATGATAAACATTTAAGGGGAAGGCTGGTAACTTAGAGGCAACAAAACAAGACAAATGCATATCTTCTGTGGTGCACACGCAAATAATTGCAGTGGCCAACTTTGTAGTAACCTGCTGCGTTCTCTTCCTCATGGAGTGCAAATGAAAAGAGCAGGGACTGCTGTTTCCTACCACCCATTTGAATTTTATCTCCAGTTTTCCACCCAGTAGAAATACAAGTAAAGAATCACTTCTGGAATGCTCTATAAAGTACTCCTAATGTGCAGTGGTGATTCAGAGTGACTCACCATCCAGATGATGCTTTCTTCTCCACACAGTGTACCTGGGCACACCCATCCCTCCTCTGGTGCTGCAGGAGGATTTTATTGTGCTGACATCAATGAATTGGGGTGCTTTAGATCTGAGGAATTCACGAGCTTGAGACAGTAGACAGAATAAAGCAGAATTTTTTCCCTTTGCACAGCAGTTTACTGTGTTAAATCAAAGGGGAATTTGTCCTCTGTTAGTGGGTCAAACCACATCTTAGAGCACTTTGAGCAAGGAGATGGGATTGTTCCTCAGATGCAAAATGTTCTGGGCTTTTCACTGGTGATTTACTCTTTTATCAAATTCTTCCTCTAATAAACTGTATCTTGGAACTCTGCCAAAGGGAGTATTTCTTACTGTAAAATTGACTGAGTAGTTCCCAGTCTGTGGACTTTGTGGACCATATTGCTACTCCATGGGGAGGGGCCAAAGGGAACACCTATTCAATCACTTCTGCTCCCCAAATTCACCTTTTTGCAGTTGTTCCTTCAAACCTCACAATGTGTGTGCTGGATGTGGAGATCGTGTGATTTCCTCTTGCTGATTTTGTGACAACCTGATGAAAATTTATCTTACAAAGTTTTTTTTTTTTAAGGTTGTTGAAATAGGAGTTTCATATCAGCTCTTAACAATCCTCCTTTATTCAGGCTTCAGCAAGCCCTCAGACAATAGTCAGTTCTGTGTTTGAGTTGACTGTCCGGGGAGGGAGACATGAAGTGACTTATCCAGAAGCAACAAAGGCAAATTGACTCAGCTCTCCCATCCTGCAAGAGCGAAGGCCCAGCCTCTGGTCTTGTTTTATATGAGAAGTTTCTGTCATAAAGAAAATATGACAGAAATTACCGAGGATATTCTACTGGTGCCACTTAACTCCATGTTCCATCTGAAAGTTCCTGCCTTTGCTGTCAGCATCACTACAGTAGGAATACTTTTAAGTACTTTTATCCATCTTGCTGAGGAAATAAAAAATCATGTTTGATTTGAAAGCTTTTAGTCTCTTTGGAGAGTAGACTGCTTGACATTTCCAGCCTAATTTAAAGTTGCCTTTTGCAGGGGCTTGGGCCTTCAGTAAGTTATCCACAGGCTTTGTAACTATGTGAGTGATCTGCAAAGAGGAGCTGATTCCATCTGGCTGGTCACTTGTACCAAAGCAGGGATTTACAAGTGCATTGTTCCCAAGAGTGTTTGGCTGCCAGTGGGCACCACCAGCAATACCTGATGATCACACTGGGTTTAGTTCTCCAGCAGAACTTGGCTCTGCTCATCTGTTACCCAGGCAGAGCCACGAGCTTTGCCTTCTGGGCAGTGTAGCCCAGCATACCTGAGTCTGAAGGTGGGTGTGGTGGTCCCTGCAAGTTGTGGGAGAACCTCAGTGGATTTCAGAACTGGCTTCTACTCTGCAGTCGTGTCTGTAAAGGGAAATAACAGACTGGGAAGGAGGAGTCTGCTACTGCCTTATAGGCAAATCTTAAATCACTGAATCCTTCAGTAAGTGCAAATATCAATTCCTTTACCAATCCAGACAGTTCATGAAGCTACTTCAGACCTTAAAGGAGAAAGTGTCTATTAACCAGCCTTGGGGAAGAGGTGGAACCCTTGCTCTACTCAAGGGAGGTCACTGGTTCAGTTGTCTTGTTTCCACATGTACACTTTTGGTAGTCAGCTGTTGTGCTGCTCCTTTTCTTACTGGCTCACCCTGTAATCTTTCTCCTGTAGGATAAAATTCAAAAGCTATATGAGAGGAAAATGAAAGAGGGCATGGATATGAACTACATCATCCAGAGGAAAAAGGAGTTTCGCAACCCCAGGTGAGCCACCATCTTCTCATGTGTGACCAAGGCACCACAGAGCAAATGCCAAGAATATCCTCTCTGTCGGAGTTGTAGCAGAAAAAGGATCCTGAGCAAGAAGGACTGCTGCTTACAAACAAATTGTGTCTCTCTCATTTTTGTGACTGAAGCAGTAAAACTCTTCTTGGTGTTCTGGAAGACAACAGCAAGTGTTAGTGTGATGGTTAGATTTTAAATGTGAACACTTTGAATGAATGAGGTATTTTAGAAGATGTGTCCTGGGAGCTGGGAGATGTTTGGGGGAAGAGGGAAATACTGTGGTTAATGGGAAGCCACATCCGTCATAGCAGGCATAGCTTCCCTGGTTCTGATTTTGCTCTTGCAGTGTGAAGAGGTGACAAATTCTCTTTCTACTGGCACATCTGAAACACTGCTGTTTATTTTTGCCTCACTGGTTCTGTTCTGAACTCTAGTTTTTCCTTTGCAGCATCTATGAAAAGCTGATCCAGTTTTGTTCCATTGATGAACTTGGTACAAATTATCCAAAGGTGAGGTGCAGTGCTTTTGGCTGGAAAGGAAGTGGGTAAGAGATAATAGAGAGGTGTCAAGTCTTACATGAGGCTTTCTTGAGCTTGCTTGCTTAGAGGTCCATTAAGGGAACTTCAGTTTGAGACCCTGCATTGAAGTGAACACTTTTGTGTGGCACTGAGCCTCGGTGCCTCAACCTTTGTTATAATGGTTCTGAACAAAAACTGCTGAAGTGTGTAGGTATAAAGGAAGCTCCTCAAGGGGGACAGAAGCCGAGCAGCAGAAAAATGCATGACTTATCCCCAGCATACTTGTGGCTTCAAAGCTGTTCCTTCATTCACAGCAGAACGTGGTCCCATAAAAGAAGGTCTGATGTGATCTTTGGGATACAAGAAGAAATCAGTAACGATTATCATCAGAGAACAGAAAGGCATTAAACATTTTTTAACTGGGTTTTGTGTCTCTGTGGAAATAGCCCCAATCTAACTTTCTTTTTTTTTTCTTCAGGACATGTTTGACCCTCATGGCTGGTCAGAGGATTCGTATTACGAGGCACTAGGTAATTCCAGGAAGTCTGTCCTTTTTTGTCCTAGCTTAGGTCTTTGTGTTTTGTACTTAATTAACTGCACTGGAGTCCCCACTTCCTTTATAAATGAGAAGTCATCACATGCTGCTCTTTAACGACTTCATTCTGGTTGGATGTGCCTGAATGTTATTGATGCTTCATCAGTTTGGAAAGAAAGCCTTTTCATTTAAATTGGTTCTTCAGTGTTTTCATCTCTTAAATCATTAATTTAGTGCTGCAATGCTTTGATTAAAGAGCAGTAGTTACTTTCATGGCAGTTTAATTTTCCATACAGAATATGAAGGTTTGGATTGTTTATGATGGGAAATGAGCGAGAGAGAGCTGTGGGGTTTTTACTGTTTCTAAGTGCTTCACATCTTATGATCTTTCTCAGCCAAAGCGCAGAAGATTGAAATGGACAAATTGGAGAAGGCCAAGAAGGAACGCACCAAGGTAGCTCCCCCAACCAAAAGAGATGGAGGTTGCAGGGGTTTTGTTTCTTTTCCTGCTGAATTTCATTTTGTTGCTCTGCCCTTTCTGTGCTAGTACTGCTTGTTTTTCCCTGGTTCTCTCCTTTCTCCTTGCATGTCCTTTCCTGAGTTGCACAGATCAACTTGGTTGCCCTTCCTTACAGGTCCAGTCCTCTGGGTTGTTTATTCCACTGGATTTCCTGCTGTTTTGTCAGTATTTTTAAACCAGAGCTCTAAAAATGGTATTCAGTAGGCCAGATAAAGGCAAGATAATGCATAAAGAATAGCTTTTTTCTTCATCTCTGACATTTTGCCTGGTGGCATAGCCTAGTTATAGCTTAATTTCCTCACCATATCTCAATGTGAGACAATACCTGCTTTCTGTTCTCCTTGATATTGCCTTCTTGCATCTGATTTCCAGAAATATTGGGCCTATTTGAACTTTGTGCATTTTGTGACAAGCCCAGCTATTCTTATATACACCCCAAAAAGAACACAGACAGGCTTTGGAAGATTTTATTCCTGTCCTGTATTGCCTTTAAGCCAGTGGCTGGCACGAGAAAACTGTCTGATGTTAGAGATTGCCATCTAACCTTGCAGAAGGCTCCTTCCATATTCGGTGGAGGGTTTTTTTGTGCAGTGCATGCTGTGTCTTGCTGCTTGTTTTGGTTTTTTGCACAGTAACCCAGGTATCTCATTGCCCATATCTGCAGTTTGGAGGCTGCAGTGCTGTTGTAGCTCTTGTTGCCAGGTTTCCTGCTATGATGCAGTCGCAGTAAATTGTGCAAGTAGGGGCTTGTCTTGCATGTTTCTTAAAGGAAAAAGAACTTCTGTGTAAATACAATGTTTAATGACCAGGATGTATCCTATCTGAGCTATACCAAATCCCAGTTGACAAACACATTTTTATTGCATCAGACTTAGGCTGGGTTGTAGGAATCCTTAATTTTCATGGCTTCAGTACACTTTGGCCTGAGGTCTGTGTCTTTCTGCATGATGGGCAGCTCAGAGGCCAACGTCTTACGTTGAAGCTGTTTTTGAAAAACATAGGTGCTGTGGGTTAAAGAAAGGGTGTGTATCTTAACACTTCATTGTTTTTTTTTTTAATCTTCTCCCCTTCCTCCTATGTGTCTCTCCCTTCCCAGATTGAATTTGTGACTGGCACTAAAAAGGGTACAACAACAAGCGCCGCTTCTACAACCACCACAACAGCCAGTACCACAGTGGGAGGTAAAGAACAGTTGGGATTGTACCAGTAATGCTGGGATTAGTGCTTCCTGGAAACCTGAAGGCTCCTTATTGATTGTGCATATAATGCAAGAGTGTGTTCTTTCTAGGGGTTGTTGGACTAGTTTTCCTCTAGTCCCTGTATTCCAGGGCTCTCCTTCTGGAATGAAAGACTAGGGCCAGGTGGGATAGTGAAGAGATGTATTAGTGTGTCAAGAAACCTGCTACTGTCTGTGGTCGTAGAGTATCCTTGGGACTGATATGTCTCAAGAGGTTTGGAAAGACTGAAAATCATTCTCCTGCCTACAACCTGCATTTTAAACTGAGGGGAAGGGAGAAAAACCACTGGAGGCTGATGAGTGTGTCCTGTGCCTGTAGCTGAGCAACTGGGATACGTGTGCCCTGTTAAAATTAACTGTGCTTTGGGGCAGGGATGGTCCTGGCTCCCATTTGGCTGGAGCTCAGGTGTAGAGTTTTAGTTTGACTCTCGAGGTACAAAGTTGTCTTTCCTCTTACTGCCGGTGTATCCTGAAATCAATGTGAGGGGAAGTTGTCTAGTCAAGCAGTGGTATAATAAGGGTTGGCCAGTCAGGGTGTTAAGAAGGGATTGGTGACCTTTAACGTAATGGTAATCCTCATTTGCTTGATTTAATCAAATTGACAGATGCCCAGAAGAGGAAGAGCAAGTGGGACTCTGCCATCCCCGTGACAACGATAGCTCAGCCCACCATCCTCACCACCACTGCCACACTGCCGGGTGTTGTCACAGTGACAACCAGCGCCAGTGGATCCAAAACCACGGTGATATCAGCTGTGGGCACCATTGTGAAAAAGGCCAAGCAGTGACTGGTGTGCCGGGCCTGGATTTTTGGACTTGTTTGTGACTGAAGCCATTGTTCTCGGAAGGGAGGGGTAGCTTTCACCTTTGGTAAAGGATGGCAAGAATCTTTGGAACAGACCACAGTTCCCCTTTGGAAGACTGGGGGCAGGAGCAGGCATGCCAGCTGTGTGCCCACAGGAATGGACCTCTGCCCACAATGCCTCTGCCTTTGCTTGCTGTGGGAAGAACCAGCCTGTGTGGTGCTGGAGGAAGGTGGTGTCTGGAGTCAGCTTGTAAAAGTTCGCTTATTAATTACTGCATTAGGGTCTTAACCTACTTGCAAGTTTGGTTTAGGGGAAAAAAAAAAAAAGAAAACAAAATAAAAGGGCAAGTAGTACAGGACTATCAGTGTTATCCTCGTGTATTCCAGGTTGTGCCCGAGGCTCGCAGCCTGTGATAGGTGCTGCCCTCTGTACTCCAGCTCAGTTCTGAGGGAGTTAAAGCAGAGGCAACTGGTCAGTGTCCACGTTCAGATGTGTAGCAGAGACCTGAAGCAATCTACATCTGTGAATGTAGGCTCACCCTTTGTCCCAGCACTGCCATCTGTACCCGTGTGCTCTCTGTGTAGATCTTAGTGACCACGTGTGAGGTTGTTGAACTGTTGAGGAAACTCTGCTGGAACAGTCCTGTTATCGCCTCTCGAGGATGAAGATTTCTATGCAGAACCCTTAAGCTGTAGAAGTTTGATTTGTGAACTCATTTGCAAAGACCTGTGCAAAAAAATACTTCCGTTGCCACGGAATGAGGATGGACAGCAGATAAGCAGAGGGGAGTGTCTGATCCTAATTGTGATGTTGTCAATCTTTGTACGAGCTCGTGATGTTCTGTGAATGCACACATGGCAGTTACTGCTTGCTCCACTGTTGTGATATAAAGTATTTTCAGTTGAAAATTTTATTGTATAAAAATTGAAAAGTCTTTAAAAAAAACCCTGGTGTCATTCATGTGTCTGCATTTCTCTTTAAGGCAAATTTATACCCAGTGCCTCTTTTTTTCTAGTGCACAAGCAGTGATGGGAGAGATGTTTGCCAGATCAGTAGAAGTGTAAGTTTCTGAGAATTCAGTGGGGTTTTTTTCTTTTTTTTTTTATGTAACATGTCACTCTTGATCAAGATTTTGCATTTATGGAGACTTAAGGTAGAAATAAGAGGTTGGTATCCTGCCTTTAGATAATTTTAAAACATGTTAAACACTTCGTCCTAGCAGTCATTTTACCTTTAAAGAAAGCATCTGTGTATGCAGAAATGCTCATGGGAGATAAACCAGGGGACCAATGAAACTATAGCGTGGCGAGTTGGAGGAGATGGTGGAGTCACTCTTTTAAAGCAATAAAATAGGCATGAAAATAGTAAGGTTGAAACATCTCTGTTTAATGTTTTTTTTTTGCATTGGGCTGCTGACTTGACTCCTGCAAGTTTGGATGAAGAGAAAACTTCCTGAGCTCTGCTGAGGTGTGCTGAGCAGAGTTGCCGTGAGGCACCTGGAGCGGCAGTTTCCAAACTGGCTTATGCAAGAGACCTGCAGGATTGGGCTGGGTCTGGCAGCTCCTGAGCTCCCAGGACTCGGTGTTTGCTGTCTGCAACTTGAAATGGGCATGGTTTGGTTTCGGTTTTTTCTCTCTCTCTTCAAAAAGCTGGAGATGCCAACCCAAACTTGCAGCCAGTAGCTCGCTGCTCTTGTTTACCTTCTGTGCTGCTATCCGAAGTAGTAGGTGGATGCAGAGGTTGGAAACTGCAGTGCTGAGGAAAAAGCCTCTTTTCCTGAGAAACATGATCTTACAGGTTGGTGGCTTGTGCTGGGCTGTGGTCAGTCAGTGCCCCAGAGAAGGTGGAGGGAGCTTCAGGTGCACAGGAGTGATGTCCTGAGGGAAAAGGATCCGTTCCTGGCCCGTGAACCGGGGCCTGAAGCCCTCAGGAGGGACGTTTGACCAGTTTGCTTTAGAAGTCTGTGGCTGTGCTCGTTGCAGGGCTCTGTGGAGCTGCTGAGGGCTGGGGGGGACCCACCGAGGGTGTCAGTGCCTGTGTGTTAAACAGCCCCTAAGAACAGTTGGAAGGTTCTTCATGCTGCTGCAATAGTGATTGCTCAGGCTGCTCTTCTGACTCCTAAAGGCTGTAGATACTCGTTCTTGCCATACTCAAGAGAGTAAAACCAGTCCCATTTTCATCATTCCTTAGTCTGAGAACTACAGGCTCATGCTCCTTGAAAACCACATGGCTTCTCTGCTTATCACCCTCTTAAGCCTGGCTTTCTCCCAGCTTGGGTAGGTTTGTCTTAGCTGAGACTCCACACTCAAGTACCTCTGCCTCAGAGGAGAAAGGAGAGCTGCTGTAATGAAGTCATCCTTGGCAGAGCTGGTTCTGCTCTCACTCTGCCTTCTGAAGTCTTCTCTCCCACCTCCATGCCCCGAGGTGCTGATTTTCTTTCCTATTTGCTTGTTGTGATTTAGAGATCTGCCCTCCTTTGATGCTGTTGTGGGAAGGGATTTTGCATGCTCAGGAATCGCTTTTATTTTGTGTCTGGCTGGGTGCTGCCGAACCCAGAGAGCAGGTGGGGAGGGCAGCCCTTGCCAGCCCCACCTCAAACCGTGAAATTGGAGCACCTGAAGCTATGTTTTAGTTGGATTGCTGCTGTACCGTCTGGTTTATGGGAGTTATGTACTGAGACTAACAAAAAAAAGAAGAGTCTTCCTTCCCAAGGCTTTGGGCCATGCCAGGGCTTTGCTGATGACACAGCTCCAGCAGTGTGGAGGTGATTGTTTCAGCCAACACCTGCATGAGCTCCTTTCCAGCTCTGCAGCACTGCAGGGGAGAACTTGTAGCTCCTGTGGAGCCCCTCAACCAGATGGGCTTTGCGATGTGCCCAGAAAGTTATCAAGGGGTGGGGGCTGCTCATCCTGTTGAGAGGTGTCAGCCTGGGGAAGCCCAGAGTTGTTGCAGACTGGTTATGGTTGGAAGGGTTCACTGGTGGGGTCTTCTTAGAGCACATTGCACAGGATTGTGTCCAGAAATACTTAGTATCTCCAGACAGGGAGTGAGATGCCTCTCAGCAGGGTTCGCCAGGACTGCCTAATGTTAAATGTTTAAATAACTAAATTGCTGTTGAAGTTCAAGACCCCCCGAAAGGGCAGTGAGATTCCACCAAAGTCTCCTCTTCCTTTTGGAGAACGTTTGCAGCAGCATATTTCTGCAGAGCAGTTTTCCATCTCCGAGCCTCGCCGTGCGCTGCTGTTCCTCTGACTGTTTATATTCCACTTCCTTCCTTTTGTTCTGAGCGAGATCCATGGACACCAATGACTTCCAATATTTAGTCTTTGTTTATTTGGAACTTGTCTTTGGCTGGGGCCAGGCTCGTGCTTCGTGTTGCCGGTAAACAGCAAAGCACTGGGATTTCACAAGGAAAGGTTTTGCCTTTTCTCATGCAAGGCGTCTCTCTGTCTGTCCCCTGCCACATTTGTAAGAACCAACATTAGAAGAAAACAAGGCTGACTATTGCTGCAGCCATAGAAGGTGAAGCTACTGGTGTTTTTAACCTCTCTCCTCTTTGAGTAGCCTCTTGAAGCGCTTGGAGAACACGACAGCCTTTGGCAGCTGCTGTATCCCTGGAAGGTCCTGCTTTCCCTGGATGGATGGATGTTAGGATTGTCACAGGCTGCAGTTTTATCCTGGATCCTTTGCTAACATTTTCCTCTCGTGTTGTTTCAGTGTCCAATTTACCTCTTGCTGCAGGTCATTCCCTGCATCAGGGGTGTTCAGCAAGGAGATTTTCCTTTAGGTACACGTCTGTGGTGGGGAACATCCATTGGAAAACAGTGGGGGTGTGTGGTTAACGCTATCTCAGGGGAAAGGCTGAGGAAGAGAATGTGACAGGATTTCATCATGCACTTTTAATTACATGGGGAATTACATTAAGCATTATTTAGTGCAATAAATTATGTGCACATTAATGTACGTTAATAATGCATTATTACACATTCCTTTTATTTATGCCATGTAGCAGGATATTGCCACTATGGTGTATGGTGCAATGGGATCAAGTATTTATTTTTCTTTTAGCAGTGTGTGTTGTTACAGAATTAAAAAAGGGGATGAATGTGCTCCAGCAGCAGGATTTTGGCTGTAACTAATCAACAAAGAGCTAGAAAAAGCCCCAAAGCTGTCTCGAGGCACACTGTGGTGGCAGGACAGAAAGAAGAAAGATTCTATACAAACTGGCATGGCATTAAAAAAAAACAAGAAGAAAATAACCCTAATATCACTGGTAATTATCAGTAATTGGCTCTCGGACTGGTAGTATCATCACAGGGAGCAATAATTTAGTGTGAGCTATAAAATTACTTGTTTTCCCTCCTAGGGCAAAAATTTTTAGGCCACATTGCCACAGCAGAAAATCACCGATTTCTAAATGTGAAGTTCACCACGTACACAGCTGTGAGCTGTGGTAGAGACATCTGCAGCAAAATCTGCTCCTGCGGCCTCTGCAGCCCCCGGTCTTAAAAACCCCCTCTTCTTAAAACCTGCCAGTTTGTGTGGCAAAAGCCTGATCCAGCGGGCAGGGAGTGCAAGGCATGGAACCAAGGCAAGAACTTGAGCTCACCAGGTGTTCCTCCTGGTGGAAGTGCCTTGGAGAAGTTGCCTGAAAGGCAACCCATAAAACAGCCTTTTTTCATTATTTTTTGGTGGTGGAATTACCTTGATATTGGAAAACCCTGCAGCTATCTGCTTAAATGCAGCCCCAGTTTCAGCAATCTGGGAAAACTCATGTGATGTGATCTCTTAGGGGCCGGGGGAACGTGTCTCAAAGAAAGGTGCAAAATTAGTATCTCGGGCTCTTCTGGCAGAACCCAGGGTGTTTAACTGGGCTCATTCTCACAGCTGGAGATGTTCAAAAGGGGCTGGTCCTGCCTTGCTGCTCCAGGATGAAGGGGAGGGAGGTGGTGTCAGGAAGCCCTGGGGCTGTCAGTGTTGGCAGGTGAGACCAGATGTCCTTTACAGGACCCAACTTAAACATCCATCTCAGCCTGAGAAAGGAGGATGTCCAGAAACCAAGGACACCAAACATTGTGGTGGAAGCTGGCTGCTCCCAAGCTTTTCTGCTTGGCTTCAGGGTTCTTGTTAGGGATCCATCACTAAAACAACTGGGTTTTTTTAGTAAAATGCTGCTTGCTTCTGGCCTAAATTGTCTTTTTCAACTCCAGTGCCTGGCACCATTGCTTACCTCAATGGGATAAGAGGAAAATTGCAGCAGTGGGAGGTGGGCATTGCTGCTGGACAGGACCAGAGGCAGGACTAGGGGAGGTGAGCAGACATCTCTGCAAGCACCAGCACAAGCTCCCCTCTTGTCTTGGGAACTGAAACTCAGTTTGTCTTCAATGCTCAACAACATCTGCTGCAGCTGTGACCCCCTGAGGCAGAGCAGAACCCTGTGCCTTCAGCCCCTCCACAGTAACAATCTGCCCTTCCCCAGCAGCCACCGCTGCGCCTCGAGCATCAGCAACTCGTGTCCCTGCTCTCAGGTCGTAGCCAGTGTCTGTTGTGGTTTGAAAAACCCCAGCAACAAATCTCCTTCATTTTCAGAACTTTTGTTTAAATCTAGGAAATCGCATCTCCAAAAGGGCTGGGCTAACGTTGAGGTTGCCAAGTCCAATGTTGAGAAACTAGGAAATACCAGACCTGAACTGCCCGGGCCATCTTCCGCTGCGCCCCTGCCTGTTTCCCATGTGCTGCAGCTTTTAATGGCACAAGCACAGCCTCCTTTTTCCTAGGGCTAAGACAGTTCACACGTATTTACTTGAGCTCCCTGTTTCTTGTAGTGAAAGAAATCCTGCTCCTCACTCACGTTTCGATCAGTGCTGTGTATCAGCAGCCTCCGTGATGCTACATTGATAACGAAGAGCGCAAAAGTGCCCTGCCCGTATTTTTAATGTCCAGGGCAGGCAGGAAATATGCCATTTTTTCATCTGGCTGTTGCTATTGTTTGTGTTGAAGCTGAGGGGATGCAGTTTTCCTTGTCAGGATTTATCAAGGAGCTGAAATGCAGCCTCTGCCCTCACATCTGCTCTGTGGGAGGGTGAGTGGGTATGAGCGGTGACAAACCCCGGGCTCTAAAGCAAAAGGGTGCTGTGGGGCAGAAAAATAACCTCACCTGGACTTCAAACCCTCCCCTGCTGTTCCTTGGGGAAGGGGTTTTGGATTCAGCCCAAGCAGAAGGGACTGGATGCAGTGGTGGGATTGCTGCTTGTTGCAGCCTTGGGTGGTGGTGGATGCATTAGGAGCAGGTGTGGATGTGTCTCATTTACGGTGCTACAAGGGGCTGCATTGACCCTCCAGCCAGATTTATTGCAGGTGGGGAGTGGGCTGCCGTGCTCGTGCCCTGGATAAAGTGGGATGCAGTTCTGTCCTCTTTGCAAGAAAGGCACCAGGGCTGGGTCGGCAGTTGTGTGGTTGTCACAGCAGGAATTTACCTGGTGTTTCAGCAAGGAGTTACCTGGGCGCTGGGTGTGACACTGCCACTCATGCCAGTGGGAAATTTGGAGGAGAAACCCCTGGCAAAGGGGCTCTGGGCGCTCCCTTAGCTCTGCCCTGAGCAGGCAGGTGAAGCCAAGCAGCCCCTTCCCACTGCCCGCTCAGCCCTTTTCCTGTGGGATGGTGCTTGTGTGGAGGGAGGGTCCAGGGCGGCTGCGAGGGCTGTGCCGGCCCGTGCAGGTGTGCGAGGGAGGAATGAATGCCAACCCTGCGTCACCCTGAGGCACCCTCTCCTCCCTCCCAGCTGGGATAAAGCTCGTCCTCACCTGGGATCCAATCTCATTTATCGCAGCTCCCACCTTTCCTCCCTGCCAGCCCGTCGGGAGGGAGAGGCGGCAGCCCCGGGACAGCGAGGGGAGCGAGAACAAAGTCGATATTTGACTGGAGGGTGCCGGAATCCGCGGGGAGTTATGTGGGATCGCGGGCTCGCTGCCCTGCCCGCCGGACCGGGAGTTGACGTTTAACCGGAAAGAGAAAAGGGACATAAAATAGAGACGAGGGAAGAAAAAAAAAAAAAAAAAAAAA
>VZRE01002352.1:417854-451009 GCA_013396775.1 Cephalopterus ornatus
TGTCGGACGCCGTCTCGTGCCTCTTGTCTGGCTGGGAAGGGCAACGCTCGTGTCCCAGCAGGGCTTTGAGGGCTGCACGGGGCAGTTTTAGTCTCTGAAGGTATTTGGGAGCGGGGCTGGGGGTGGCGGCGGGGGTACCAAGTGGGAAGGCAGAGCAGAGCCCTTTGGAGACAAGTTGTTGCGGGTTTCTGAGGTTGCCCACTTCGTCCTGCCTCCGTCAGCCCGCTTCCAGGGGGAAAGGCGGTCGTGCCTTGGAGCTGGCACCCGGGGGACGCTCTCACGGGTGACTGTGCAAGGTCAGCCGGGCTGCGGGTTTTCCAGGATGAGTGGGTGCTCGAAACCCCCTGCGAGGCGGGAGAAAAGCGGGAAGTCCCTGGAGGAAAAAGCCAGGAGAGAGTGGGGGTTCAGGGTCGGTTTTGCTGAACCGCAGGTGTCCGGGTATTTGCGAGCTGGTGGATCTGAAATGGCCAGGAAACAGGGAAATGGGCAGACGGGTTGGTGTAAGGGAGCTGACAGGCGTGGGATAGATGGGGGAAAAGAGGGATGAGGAGCACCCGCGGAGGGGAGGGAAAGGAAAAAGTGTCTTGTTGGGCCAAAGGAGCAGAGAATGTGCCAGGAGCAGCACGTGGAGGGAACGGGAGGGTCCCGGGGCTGTGCTGGCGTTTGGGCAGTCCCCCAGGCAGGATCCTGACCTTCCTGCCTGACCCTCGGGGTTCCCCCCTGCCCAAACCCGGGGGGCAGAAGGAGAGGGTACTGCAGCCACCAGCCCTTTGCCAGCACAGGGTGGTGTTGGCCACAGACCAGTTCCTGGCAGATCCAGGTGGGTCCGGGACTCAGTCCTGCTGTGTTTTGTCCATTGCTGGAGGATGCTGGGGACCAGGTCTGGGGTCTGGAGCTCAGTCTGAGAGCTGAGATCCCCCTTCTTGCTGGAAACAGCGGATGGAAACACCCACATGGAGCCTTCCAGCTGCAGGAGCTCTCATGGGGAAGGAGGGGAAATGGATGGGGAAAGCAAACAAACACAAAGATCAATATGATATCTTGTTTAAGAGATGATTTGATTTGCAGGTCAAGTTTTTGACAGTTTTCTGGGGGTCTGGCTTGATAATTTCCAAGTTTTGGAGCACAGCCCTGGCAGCTCTGGGCTGCTACGTGTGCCAGGGAGGGAGAGAGCATGAGTTGTATCCCTGATCCCACAGGGATAAGAACTGAGCCTGCATGAGCCACTGTGGCTGTCGCTGTGCTGCCCGTCCTCAGCACACACGGGCACACAGATGTTCCTCCAGATGCCTCCTCCCCTCTACCAGGGTCAGGTCCTTGCACAGCCCCCACACACCCCTTGGCAGGACAGGGGGGTTGTAGCCATGGAAAGGGCAATTCCCACCAGAGGGAGGAAAGGCTGCACCGGGAACTCTGGCATCTCCCTCGCTCTCCTGCTCCTCTGTCCCCAACCTGCCTGGTGTCCCCTGCATGGAAGCTGGGACCAGGCTCCTGCCATGGGCTCTTGGCTCATCATAACCTGCTCCCTGGTCCCTCTCCCCCATCTGACACTCCAACCCTGTCCTCTGTCTCTTTGCACCAGTGGTTTGTTAGGAGCACTGCCTGTTTTTTGGGAATAAGGGACCCAGCCCCAGCATTTCCAAGCTCCTGGCATCTTTCTGGGGCAGGTCTGTTGGCTGTGCCAAGGTGCAGGCAAAGGCTGGGGGTGAAGGAGGAGACCAGGAGAAATGCTGGAGCAGTGGTCTGGGATGGAGGAGGATGTTTGTGTGCATCCAGGAGCTCTTCTGCCTCTTTCCTTGGTTTTGCACAAGTGAACAATTTTTTTTATTTCATTGTTGTCATCACGCAAATCCAACCAAATCCTGCAGCTTTCCCGAAGTGAAAGTGTTGTTTTCCCTTCCAGAGGGCACTTCTGATATCGAGGAATGGCTGCTCCCATGTTTTTGCATAAATATTGCAGGTTGCATTCCTGCAGTGCTGACTGGCAGCAGATGCCCGGTGCCATCAGTGCCCTGCCCGCTGGCACCTGCCCAGCGAAATCTTTGGAGTTTGGTGGTTCACAGGGCAACAGGACTATTAATACTGAGCAGGGGTTTATGGCCTTTTATCTCAGAGCTTGAAAAGAGATGATGGCAATGTGTGTCCAAGGCCCAGGGTGTGTCCGTTCCTTGGTGACTTTTTCTTAACTAGTGATTAGAGGAAGATGAATTAGGTCCTTGTGAGCTGAGCAATCCATTCCCACACTCAATCCTTTCCTCGTGGCCCTTGCCATGGGATTTGCTGGGTGCTCAGGGGATGTTTTCCCCGTGTTTTCCCTTCAAGGGCTCAGAGGACTTCCCTACCCTTTGATCTCACCTCTAATTGGCACCTCCCCGTGTCTTCGTAGCTCCAGGGCTGGCATGGCTCGCTGGGGTGGAGCAAGGGAAAAAGGGATTTTCCTGGCTTCAAAACCCGTCTGTCTTGGGAGCGACGGACAGGATGTTTGCCAGCAAGTGCTGGTGTGAGGACTGTCCCTGAAGGAAGTCACAGGCATGTCCAGGGATGAGCGTAAGCATTGGCCTCAGAGCCAGTGCTGGGGCTTGGCCAGGGGGGATGGGGACCACCCAAAGCTGACCCTGCCAAGGGCCAGAGCTGGGGACAGTCAGTGTGGCAGGGAGGGAAGCAGAAGGACTGCCTTGGTCAACTGGTACCTTTTACCTGTAAGAAATAAAGCACACTGGCTACAGACCACGTTGGAAAAACAGCACATTGGCTGCAGGTCCTGACTCAACAGCAAAGCTTCCCTGGGTTTTCCCCCAGGGATGCTGCCCTGAGGCTTCTGCATTTTTCATTTTTCAGCCATGGGGCATTAATTGCTGTGATAAATCCCTCTGGGCACAGCTGACAGAGTGAATGAGATACTAATGTCCTGTCATTTGTTGTCCATGTATCCAGTGACTGTCACAGAGAACCAAGTGAAAACACCAAGGGAGGTGTCCCCAGGTGTCGATGCTGTGTTGGTCGGGGCCCTGTGTCACAACAATTTCTGCATTCAATTCACTTCCATTGGCTTCAGTGGCCAATGGAGGATGCAGAAGCCAAGTGTTACCTGGTGCTGTTAAGAACAGGGTGGGTCTTTCCAGGGGTTCCCCTGCACCCCACATCAGGCTGTTAGTAACTGAGTCACCAAGAGACTGCTCTGTGTTCTGGATCTCCCTCAGGGCACTTGGACATCTTTGCTGCACACAATTATTCCCATTTTCTTCCCTTATTTTAAGTGGCTTTTACATTCATTGTAGAGTCAGGGTTGACACAGCAAGAAGCTAGAAGACAATTAATTTGCATCTTATATTTCACACTTGCATCTTCCAGAAAGGAGATGCTTTAAAGGTGTCTTTACAGTGTTTTGGTTGTTGTTTTTTTTCCTCCTTGGCTGCTCTTACTTACCCTGCCAGGTGCCAAAGCCACCCTCTGGCGCAGCAGCAGCAGCAGCAGAGCTTGAGTTCAAGCTTTGTTCCTTTTGTTTACCATGTCCAAACACTGACTTCTGGATAGCACTGGAGTCACGTGTGGGTGCAGGGAGAATAGTTCACTCTGTTTAGGATTTGACCTCTGGATCCACATGAGGAGTCCTGCTGCCCTGGACAGCACAGAGGGGAGCTGCAAGGCTCTCAAGACCACGGATTCTTTCAGCAACTCCAAAACTCCAAGTCTGGCATTTCCCAAGGCCTCACCCTCTATTTATTGTTGGTTTGCCCATCCTGGAAACTCTTAGCATGATAGGAAATAGCTGAAGGGAGGGGTCAGTTTTGTTTCTGGGGAGAGCTGTGGACAGTCACTTTGTTTTCCATCCCTTGGCTCTCTGCAACGTAGCAATCCATGTGTTTCAGGAGGAAGAGGATGGATGTGCTGGCACGGCCGAGTGCCAGGCTGCTCCTCCTGTCCCTGCTCTGTGCCACCGGCCTCTGCCAATGGAACAAAAGTGAGTGGAACCATGTCAGCTCTGTTTGCCATCTCCCCTTGAATCTGCCCCATGAGGACTGTGTGCACCCTTCCCAGGCTCCAGAAATGCTGGCCTGAATGCAGAGAACACCTGTCATGTGCTTTTCCTCGTGTTTTCTAATTTCCCAGGATTTGGGGCCCATTTTTTCCTACCCCACTGCTGTTTTGTAGCCAGTTTCCACCAACCAACCAGGAAATACTTCCATACCTCTGTGGGATCAGCCTTTCTCATGCCCTCCCACAGCTCACTTTGTTTTCCCCATTCCTGATGCCCTGGTTTTTCCTGGTAGATAACCGCTGTGTGCTGTCCCGGGCAAAGAGCTGCACAGAGTGCATCCGAGTGGATAAGGACTGCTCCTTCTGCACTGATGAGGTGAGACATGGGCTCCACTTCCCAGCCTGCTGATGGAGGGATCCCACCACCTTCAATGGGAGAGGGGCATGAGCAGGGTCAGCTTGTGGCTCCACCTTCTCTTCTGTGGGAAGCACTGAAATGTGTGTTTCCTTTGGTAAGGACGAATGGGGAGGGAAGGGAGTCCAAGGCAAACTTGCAGGGGTACAGGGGTTTATCAGAAAATGTCAGTGTGCCATAAACAGTGCGTGCAAGAGGTGGAGGGAGACTCTTACCCGAGACAACCCAATAACTCACTGATGGTCACATGTTGCTGCTGCTGCTGGGGAGCATCTCCAACTCTGCCCTGCTCCTGCTCCCAAAAGCTCACAGTGGTCTCAGCAGAGGACCCTGCTTCCTGACCTGTGTATTTCCCAGTTATCTGGTGCTCTCTGGGGCTCTGATGTTGGTTTTTCTCCCTTGGCAGAGCTTTGAGGAGCCGCGCTGTGACTTGCGGGAGAACCTGCAGCGTTACGGCTGCGGGGAGGGCAGCATCGTGAGCACCCGGGGCGAGATGCAGACCCAGAAGGTGGGTGCTGGGGGCGCAGCCCCTGCTCGGCTTCTCCTGAGGGGGTCCTTCACATCCTTCATCCTGCTCTAGAGTCTTCATCAGGAAAAAAGTTTAGATCTCTGTTTACTCAAACACAACGCTTTGCTCTCGCTGGCTGACGGACCTGTTGGGCACCAGCCCTGATTTCTCCAGGCTGGGGTGGGTTTTCAGGCAAAACAGATGTAAGCAAATGCCAAGATATGGAGGAGGTGCCCAGCTGGACACGTGTGGACATGGGAGGCTGTTGTACAGTACACGAGAGAGGGGAGCAGGATCATCCCTGCCTTTGCACTTCCCACACACCTCCTCCCTGTTCCTTGCCTCCTCCTCATTGCATCTGCACAGGAGATGGAGTCCACCCCCTTCACATCGCTCTTCTTCACAGAATTCCAGTATCAACACATCCCTGAAGAGGACCCAGGTGTCCCCCCAGGGCATGTACCTGCGGCTGCGGGCTGGGGAGGAGATGAGCTTCAACATGGATGTCTTCCAGCCCTTGGAGAGCCCTGTGGACCTCTATATCCTCATGGACTTCTCCTACTCTATGTCTGATGATCTGGACAACCTCAAAAGCATGGGCCACAACCTAGGTGAGACCAGAGCTTGGAGAGGAGGGGAGCCAACTTGATGAAGGCAGAGACAGCTCGTTCCTGCCTGCGGCTGTGAGTCCTCTGCCAGCACCAGAGAGAGGGATGCAGCTGGCAGTGGGCTGAGAGGTGTCTGTTTTAATTAGAGTTTATTATTGCTGCTCTGTGCAGCCCTGTGAGGGAATGCTGCTCCTGGCCCTGCAGGAATCATCACGTGTGCTCTCTCATCCCAGCCCAGAGCAGGGGCTGGTGCCCCACAGAGCTGGTCTGTGCAGGGGCTTTGGCATCTTGAGCCCCTTGGTGTTGGGGGTGCTATTGGAGAAGCTCCAGTTTTGTAAATGGGGCTTCCAAAAGGGAGTATAGGTTTCTACCCCATAAAAGACAAGCCCTAAACCCAAAGATCTTAAAAGCTGACAGTTTGTGAGTCTTACCTGAGACCTGACCAGCAGAGAAGATGCCCAGGAGAGGAGTTCTACTGGAGCAGTGGACTCATAGGCATTTCTTTATTTATGTGTCTCCTCTTCCCTCCCTTCCCCTCCTCCCAGCGGAGTTCCTGCAAGAACTGACCTCCAATTACACCATCGGATTTGGCAAGTTTGTGGACAAAGTCTCTTCCCCTCAGACAGACATGAGACCTGAGAAGTGAGTGAGCCCAATGGGTCTGTGGGGTGGGAGCAGAAGGGAGGGCAGGTGCCTTCCGTTTCTGCCTGGCTTTTCTGATCTTCCCTCTCTGCAGTGCAAGGTCCTTGTCCATCTCTCTCTCTTCACTGCCAATGTCCACCCTGGCCTCCCCATCCGTCACAGTGCTGTGTAGCCTGTGCAGTGTCCTCTTCCAGTTTCAGATCTTCCCTGCACGTCTTGTCTTTCCTTATCCCTTTATCCCTTCTATCTCCCAGTGCCGGTGGCTTGCCAGCTCAACTCCGTGACTTCCCCTGAGGGACTCCCTAGCCCCCAGGTGCTTTCTCCACCCTTCTCCTTGCACCCAGGCATCCCTTTGCTCCTGTCCCTGCAAAAACCCTGCTCCTCCTTCCTTTCCTAGGCTGCGTGAGCCCTGGAACAACGCCGACTCCCCCTTCTCCTTCAAGAATGTCATCCGCCTGACCAGCAACATCAACCACTTCAGCCAGGAGCTCCGGAAGGAGCGCATCTCTGGGAACCTGGATGCCCCTGAGGGCGGCTTTGATGCCATCCTGCAGACAGCTGTTTGCAAGGTGAGGGTGGCCGGGCTTGCAGAGGCCATGTGGGCTCTGTTTCTAATGAGTGGATCTTGCTGATACCGAGTGATGGGCAGAAGGGCCTCACGCTGGAGCCCAGGTTATATATTCAGCTACAGCCAGCTCCTGCCCTCTCAGCCACGTGCTCCAAATGCCAAACTGTTTTACACTGCCAATTTTTCCTAAGCCTTAGAACATGCGTGTTCTGGTGTTTGATCCCCAGCACAGGAGCTGCTTGCTGGGCGCTCTGCGTGTGCTCTTTGCTCCATCCCCCTCCATGCCTGCAGTGGTGAAGCTCTGCTCCCTGGAAAACAGCCCACTTGGGCTTGGCTGCTTGGCTGAGGGATGAGCACAGCTCCAAACGTGTCCAGAAAAGCGTGGGCTTGCCCCCTGTACATACATGTGCCTGGCACTGAGCTGCTGGGTGGGAGACCATTGAGGGCGCAGACGAGTGCGTGGATTCCTGGGGCCATGTATCTGGTCGTGTTTGCTGCCTGGTGGAGGTGGTGCTTTGCCCCTTGGGTATTCCAGCTCTTGCCACTGCTGACTGTAAGGGCTGTGCAGGAGCTTGGGAGGCACAGAGATAAAGGTTGCTTCTCCCCCTCCCCGGCTGTAGGATAAGATTGGCTGGAGGAAGGACAGCACTCACCTGCTCGTGTTCTCCACTGAATCTGCCTTTCACTATGAAGCTGATGGTACCAACGTCCTGGCAGGGATCCTGGCAAGAAACGATGAGCAGTGTCACCTAGACAGCCGTGGCACCTACGTGTATGACACCAAGCAGGACTACCCTTCAGTGCCCACCCTGGTGCGCCTCTTGGGCCAACACAACATCATCCCCATCTTTGCTGTCACCAACCACTCCTACAGCTACTACGAGGTGAGGAGACCACAGCAGTGGTGCCACGTGGGCTTACCTTTCCTCCAGGACCACTGCTCCTCTGCCTCAGCTTGGCTGTGAGGAGAAAGTGTTCTTCCATCTCTTGGCACTTAGTTCCCAAGCGCTAAACCAACACCTCGATGTTTTGGTGGGTGCCACACTGTGTTATGGGGCTGCTCTGGGTTATGGGATGTCTCGGGGTGTATTATTGGGTGCAGGAATTTGGGCTTCTAGAGGTCCCCCTGTGTTGGTTTCTGTTGCCTGTAAAGAGCACAGAGCTGGAGAGTAATTTAGGTTGGAAGCAACTTTTGGAGGTCTCTGGCCCAAAGTAGAGCCCACTCCAGTGGTAAAGAAGGGTTCTCAAGGCTTTGGCTCAAGGGGCTCCTGTCTCTCTGCAGAAGCTGCACAAGTATTTTCCTATCTCCGAGATTGGAGTGCTCCAGGAGGACTCTTCCAACATTGTGGAGCTGATCCGTACAGCCTTTGAGGTAACAGTGCTCTCTGGGGCTTTGCTCTGGCTCCAGGGAGGGCAGAGGGTGGGCACCTCCTATCCAGGAGAGCGGCAGGAAGCAGGATGCGGCACCTCTAGAGCAGGCCACGGGGTGGTCACAGGGTGCTGCTGAAAATCAACGCTGTGTTCACCTTCTACCACCCAGCGCATCCGCTCCAAGATGGACATCAGGGCTGACTTCACTCCCAGGGCCATAAAGACAGAGTTCACCTCCTCGATGTATGAAAAGACAGAATCTGGCTCCTTCCACATCACCCGTGGGGAAGTGGTAAGTCCTCGGATAGCCGTGGAGGGGGAAGGTGTGTGTGAAGGGCTGGGCCCTCCACATCTGGCAGGGCTGTGGTCCAGCAGAGCTGGCTCATCCCTGCCACGTGTCCCTTCCTTCAGGGCAAGTTCAACATGCACGTGAAGGCGCTGGAGTACGTTAGTGGGCAGCACGTGTGCAGTCTCCCCGAGAAGGACCGGCATGGAGTTATCCAAGTGAAACCCACGTCCCTGAGCGACAGCCTCACAGTCTCAGCCTCCGTCATCTGCGATGTGTGTCCTTGTGAACAGGTACAGGAGCAGTGTTGCAGAGAGCAGTCCTCCTCCTGGCCAGCCTGGGGTGGCTGGCCTATGTTGGGTCTTGCTCGACCCCCTCAGTGGTGCCCAGCAGAGGCTCAGCCTGGCCAAGGGTCTCCATCACTGCCTGTGCCAAGCTGGGTGTGCTGTCCCATAGCAGAGCTTGGTCTTCAGGGAAAAACTTTCCCCCTGGATCTGCCCTTCTGATTTCTGAAATGGTCCCAGGGGCAGCTGAGCTCATTCAGCAATGCCTCTTCTCTCTTCTCTTCCAGCAACAAGAGCTGAACTCTCCCAAGTGCAGCTTCCATGGGAACTTCGTTTGCGGGCAGTGCATCTGCCACCCGGGCTGGTAAGGACTGTGTCCAGCTCCATACCCTTCCCAGGGTCCTGCTGGGTCTGGGGACCCACAGTGACACAAGCTCACGCCCTGGGCATCCTGCCGAGGACCCTGCTGTCCCCTGCTCTGCTTCTGCCTCTCTCAGCATCATCTCCTCCCTACCAGGCGAGGGGACACGTGCGACTGCTCCCCGGCATCGTCCCCCAACAACGAAGCCTGCATCCGCCCCGGGGACGTGGAGCCGTGCTCGGGAAGGGGCGAGTGCCTGTGTGGGAAGTGCCAGTGCTACTCCGAGGACCTGGTGCAGCGCTTCGACGGGGCATTCTGCGAGTACGACGTCCTGCAGTGCCCGCGCACCTCCGGCTTCCTCTGCAACGGTGAGAGCAGCCCCCCGCCCCCAGCGTCCCGCAGCTGGGGCACGTGTTGGGCCTGGTGGCACAGACAGGGTGTCCCCGCACTGGTGGCCCTGGCATGGGGGGTTGAGTGACCAGCGATGGGCTGTGGGGACTCTGTGCTTGCAAACAGGAGGGAGGATGCCCTGGGGTCTGGTTGCACCCTGAGGGAAGTGGGGGAGCTGTAGGCAGGGTGGTGGGAGCAGCATGGTGCTGGGCACATGGTGACTCATCCCCTTGTCCCCAGATCGTGGTCGCTGCTCCAGGGGCGCGTGTGTGTGTGAGAGCGGCTGGGAGGGCCCGGGCTGTGAGTGTCCCACGAGCAATGACACCTGCATCGACAGCCGAGGGGTAGGTCCTGCCCTGCCCGGTCCACCACAGGTCCAGGCAGGGCTGTGGCAAACTGCCCTGATGTTAGAAGCTGTGGGCCACTGGGGCTGGCACCTTGCTGACTCCCAGTGCCCTGGGATTGCTCTCGGGTGCCAGCTGACACCTCTTCCCTCCCAGGGCATTTGCAACAACCATGGGAGGTGTGAATGTGGCAGATGCATCTGTGACATGGCCTCGCTGTACACCAGCTCCACCTGCGAAATCAGCTATTCCCTGGTGAGTCCCTGCAGGTTTATCAGCTCTCCTTCCCACACGGAGCCTCCAGGGAAAGAAGGCAAAGTGGAGATGAAGGCACATCTCAGTCAGGAGCAAAATCCTGCTTTGTAGCCAAGGGCTTTCTTCACCCTCCAGGTCACCAGCAGCAACTGCTGAGTGTCTGTCTGTGTTTATCTACACCCTGGTGAAGGGCAGAGGTTGGAGCTTGGTTCCTGCCTTGTTCAGATTTGCCTCAAGCATGGAAAAAACCTCATTTCATAGAATCAGAGGAAGGATTGGGTTGGAAGGGACCTTAAAGCTCCCATGGGCAGGGACACCTTCCACTGGACCAGGTTGCTCAGACCCACATCCAACCTCGCCTTGGACACACATGACAGTCTCGTGCCTCAGTTTCCCCATTGACAAACACAGGCTAATCCCACAGTGGGGATGCAGAAAGCTGGCTTTGTCATATTTTGGAAAAGCCTCCAAAACCCTGGGAGAAGATCTAATTCCTGCCAAAATGCAGGCTGTTGGTATAAGAGATTTTGGAACTGGCTGTGGTGGGCTCCTGGGCTTATAAATCTTTTTTTTTTTTAAGCTGCTTGTTCTAAGTGATTCCTCTCTTTGACCTTGCCCTGGCACTGGTGTGAGGACACAGTGCTGCCTCTCCAGCTCTGCCTTTCGGAGGCAACGCCCTCCCTTTCCCATGGGCTGTCTCCTGACTGTCCCACCCCCATGTGCCCAGGGCTTCCAGGCTGTGTGTGAGAGTATCCGGGACTGCGTTCGCTGCCAGACCTGGGGAACAGGCAACTTGAAAGGGAACTGCAGCACGTGCCACCTCCAGATCCAGATGGTGGAAGAGCTGAAGAAAGGTACTGTGAGAAGCAGAGCTGGGTGTAGATGGGTGGAGTCTCCTGTGCACCCTGTCCTCTGTGTGTGTGTGCATGTAGAGCTGCTCCCCAAGTCTTTCCTGACCCTGGCGACTTTGCAACCCTGTCCCCCCTCTCCTCAGAGGAGGCTGGCGAGTACTGCTCCTTCCAGGATGAGGATGATGACTGCACCTACCACTACTCCCTGGAGGGAGACCCCAGTGTCCTCCCCAACACCACTGTCCGTGTGCAGAAGAATAAAGGTGAGCAGGAGGAGGAAGGGGGGACGTCCAGCCTGGGGTTTGGATCAGTGACCAGCTCTACAGCACCTCCAATCCCTGCTTGGTCCCTTTGCTCTGCCCCTGGGCAGGGGCAGCTGCAGGCAGCACCTCCCTGCCCACCTTCCTGCGTGACAGCGGTGGGTGACATCGGATGTTGTGTGAACTGCAAGGAGTGGAGTGTGGCACCTTTAGAGCTCAGAGTCTTTCCACTGCCAGCACAGGCAGGGATCGATGCAAGGTGCTGCACAGCCCCTTGGGATGGCTGGATGTGAGCAGAGCTGTGATGTTCTCCCTGAACAGCACTTCTCGTTGTGAGCGCCAAGAGTTCCCAAGCTTGACTGGGCTGTTCCGTCCCTCAGAGAGCTGTGGTCCAGCCTTTCCCCTTTGTCCCTGCCTCCCCACTCCCTCCCTGCACACCCCACATAGGGGCTGATGCCTGGAGGTGACATTGCTGCCACTTGCAGAGTGCCCGCCAAGGAGCTTCTTGTGGCTCATCCCGCTGCTCATCTTCCTCATCCTACTCCTGGGGCTGCTGCTGCTGCTCTGCTGGAAGTTCTGTGCCTGCTGCAAGGTGAGTGCCTCAGCTGGCTGCCCCAGCCTGGGGAGAGGACCAGATGAAAACCAAAAACACGACAAGTTTTTAGAATCCATCCAGCCTCCAGCATGGCCGGATTGGCAGCAGCTGGGTCCCAGTAGTGTCCAGCACCTCTGGTGTTGCTGACATGAGTTGCTCTGGGATTTTTGGCTAAAATCCACTTCCAGAGACCCATCCACCCACTGCCCACCCACCCCTGCTGATGTGAATCTCTCAACTGGAAATAGGGGACAGGGGGTTGCCCTTGCCCACAAAGTGATTGTGTGTTTGGCCATTTGTTTTCTAGACTTGCCTGGCCCTGCTGCCCTGCTGTGCACGAGGTACCTGCCCTGTGACCCTGGGGGGAGAGAGGGATCTTTGGGGTTCACTGCCCTCCTGGGTTGGAGGAGGGGGGTGTGGGAGAAAGCTCCTAGCAGGGAGCCTGAGCCAAGGAACCCTGGAGCTTCTGCTCTACTTCTCTTCCCTTTCCCACACCCTGGGATGCCCTCCTGGGAATCCCACTGCTGGCTCTCCCTTACCAGTGTCCCTTGTAATGCCCAGCTGGTGAGGTGTGCTCTCCCTGCTCATGGATGCCGCTTGCCCTCTCCACCCCACTCCCCTCCTGACATCCCAACATTCTTGGCATGGTGGAACCCCTAAAGATTCCCCAGAACCAAGTCTCTGGTGTTGGGACATTGATGGCTGGCCTTGTCCCAGTGTGCCCAGGCTCTGACCCTGCCCCTGGCTCTGCAGGTCGCACCGTTGGCTTCAAGGAGGACCACTACATGCTTCGGCACAGCCTCATGTCCTCCGACCACCTGGACACGCCCATGGTGCGCAGTGGCTCCCTCAAGGGCCGGGACACCGTCCGCTGGAAGATCCACAACAATGTCCACAAGCAGGGCTTTGCCTCCCCCGCTGCCACCAACCCCAAAGACCTCAGTGAGTGCCACGTCTGAGGGACAGGGCAGAGAGGAGATGCCATGGGTGCCTTAAAGGACCCGACCCCTTGGTGGTGGCCCCCAGCTCCAGCAGCCAGTGTTTCCTCCAAGCCATTTTCAGGGAGGGGTTATTTCTTTACCTGCTTCCATCCTGGGGGAAGCTGAGCAGCACAGCCCAGTGTCCAGCCCTGTAGCAGGACTCTTGGAGACCTCCTGACAGTCTGGTCGCGTGGTAGATGAACCCTGCACGTTTCTTAGTCTCATGATCTCAGTGACCCAGCCTTGATTTCACTACCTCATCAGTCCAGAGCCACCACTGGGCCCTGTTTCCTTTGCTGGATTTGGCAGAGAGCTTCCCAGTTATCCCTCCAGTTCTCAGAGGGTTTTCTCTGCTGGGGCAACGGGGTTTGTGTGCTGGCGGCACATCTGGACACTGAGCATCATGCATGTTCCTGTGCTTCCACCTTTTGGGTGGGTTATTTCTCTGACTGAGGAGGAACAATTGGGAATTCCTGATTTGGGCATTTCTCTTTCCAGTTCCCTATGGACTGTCTCTGAGGCTGGCAAGGCTTTTCACACAGAACCTGACGAAGCCAGACACCCGGGAGTGCGAGCAGCTGCGCAAGGAAGTGGAGGAGAACGTATGAGCCTGGGCACAAGGGGGGCTTGGGGTGGCACAGGGGGAAACCACACTGAGGGGTGTGTCTGTGACGCTGGGAAGGTGGACTGCCCCCTCCCTGTGAACTCAGACAGCTCTTGAAAGGAAGGAGAAATTTTTCCTCTTTCTGAGAGAAAGCACAAATTTCAAATCTCATCGCAGTGACGAGATCTGAGGTTTGCTTTGGGCTGTGTGGTCTGAAGCCCCTGTTTGGATTCAGTTTGCTGCTTCTTGCCATGTCCTGGGGAGAAACCATGTGGTGGTCTCTGCCTGGTGTGGGAGGGCGAGGAGGGAGGTCCTGGGATGGCCAAAGGGCTCTCGTGTCTGGTGGCAGCAGTGTCTGCTCACTGAGCACATCCCTGTTCAGCAAGGGATATGTTGTGAAAGTCCCTGTTGCTCCTTGCAGCTGAACGATGTTTTCAAGCACATCCCTGGCTGCCACAAGCTCCAGCAGACCAAGTTCAGGTGAGTCAGCGGACGAGAGACCTCCTGCAGGACAGGGTTCCCCCAGGGCCCTGCTGATGACGGGGTGTGAAATCTGGGATGTTGGGAAGGAGCGTGGTCTGTGAGGCATCACTGACAAAAGCCGGGAGTGCTGCTTCACCCACCCAGGGCTGAAGAGCAGAGCCCACCCAGCTGTGCAGGAGATCTGAGCTGCATCTGGCTTTGGACCAGCAGCAACAAATCCTGGTTGCAAGGTGCTTAATGGGAATATTTCCATTGGCTTCAAAAGTTTCAGCCTGGCGCAAAGCTAGGAGTGCAGGCCAGGAGGAGTTTGGGGATGCCAAATGGTATCCCCTCCCCGGGGCCTGATAAAAGATGTCATCTCCCCTGCAGGCATGTTTCTCATTGCATTGGGAAACCCACGGTGGGAGGGAACAGCCAGGCAGGAGAGAACGTGCTGGGGCCACGGGCTCTGTGGGATGGGTTCGCACCCGCAGGGCAGTGATGCAGCTCAGACCTGCACAGGGCAGTGATTCACACAGCACTTTGTCTCTCCAGATGTGTTAGTCGCTCTGATTTGGTTTTTTTATTCCCCCAGGTTACAGCCCAATTCTGGGAAAAGGTAAGAGCACCGTGCAGCCCTCTCTTGTGCCACTTCTCCCTCTTCGTACACACACATGTGGGGTGACTGAATGCCCCACGCCCTCACTGGCCCCAGAGCTGCTGTGTGAGGTGAGCAACTCTGGTCTCAGCTCTTTCCTGCCTTTCTCGTCCCCTCTCCCAGGCAAGATCACACCATTGTGGACACAGTGCTCACTGCTCCTCGCTCAGCCAAGCCAGACATCATCAAAGCGGTGGAAAAACACGTTTCCCACGAGGCTTTCAACGACCTGAAGGTCGTACCGGGTTATTACACTGTGACCTCAGACCAAGGTGGGGAGCAGAGCCCAGCGCTGCCTCCTGGCTGGGGATGGGAGGGTATTTCCCATCTCTAATCCTTGCCCTTCCCCCAGATGCTCAGGGGATGGTGGAGTTCCAGGAGGCCGTGGAGCTGGTGGATGTGCGTGTCCCGCTCTTCATCAGGGAGGAGGATGATGATGAGAAGCAGCTGCAGGTGGAGGCTGTCGAGGTCCCCAACGGCATCGCAAAGATTGGGCGCAGGGTTGTCAACATCACCATCATCAAAGAACAAGGTGAAGGGCTGCGACCGTGGCACGGGGAGGGTGTTTGTGTTTGGGTGTCCCGTGTCCCCATGGACGGGTGTGGTTTGTAAGGAAGGCACGGTCTGCATATTGGAGCATCCCCAGGTCACGGAGCAGAGACTTGCTTGGTGACTCCCCTCTGAAGTCACCTGGGTCTAAATGGAGCATCTTCTAAAGCATCCAAAGGAGAGTCGTCGTTCCTACTGACAGAGACCCAATTATTTGACTGTTACAGGTTTAGGTGCTACAGATTCCATGACATATCCAGGGTTGACCATGTGCCTCTGCTGCTCCAGTCCGTAGATGGCTGGAGTGAAGTAGAACCTCTTTGCTGTGCTTGGGGCAAGTCAATGAACCCAGCACTTTGTCTCTGCTTCCTGCCGGGCTGTTTTGAGCAGAGAGAACAAATCAGGAGTGGTGAAGTCTCCAGCCCAAGCAGTAACACTTCATGCAGTTCACACCCATGGGTGATGGGAACTCTGTTCATGGAGGACACCTAAGTGTTTATAATGTGATTCTTCATTTATTTGCTCTACACATTCCTTCTCTCCTTCCTCTTCCAGCCAGCAGCCTCATCACCTTCTTGCAGCCAGCCTATTCCCACAGCCGCTTTGACAAGCTGGCCAAGATCCCTGTCCTCCGGGAGATCATAGACAATGGGAAATCCCAAGTCACCTACAGGACCCGGGACCTCACTGCCAAGAATGGCAGGGTAAGGGCAGTGCCAGGCAGGAAGGAGCGGGAATGGAGGGCTGGGAAAGAGCCAGCCCAGGGGTTGCAGAAGAGCTTGGCCTCAAGGGGGATGTGGCTGGGAGAGGGGGGACCCAAAGCTTGAGGTTAGCACAGGGTAGACATTCCTCTCCATCCCTTGCTCCTTTGTGCCTCAGGGATCTGGAAGGATGCCTGTGCCTGAGGCAGAGGGTACCAGCTGCCCCTGGAGCTGCAGGCAATGTGGGGCAAATGGGGATTGTCTGGGAGATGAGGGGAAGCTCTCTGGGAGCCTCCTCATGGATGCTGTGGGTTGTAATCATAGAATTATAGAATGATTTGGGTTGGAAGGAACCTTAAAGATCGTTTTTCCAACCCCCCTGCCATAGCAGGGACACCTTCCACTAGACCAGGCCGCTCAGAGCCCCATCCAGCCTCACCTGGAACACACCTCTTCCTTTTCCTCATCCCACACCTCTTCCTTCTCCTCCAGGACTATCTCTTCACAGAGGGTGAACTGGTCTTCCAGCCTGGGGAGACCCGAAAGGAGGTGCAGGTGCCCTTGCTGGAGCTGACTGAAATAGATACCCTCCTAAACAACTGCCAGCTCAAGCAATTTGCCATCGACCTCCTCCACCCCAAGTACGGCGCCAAGATCGGCCGATACCCCCAGACCACGGTGACCATCGCCGACCCAGGTAGGGGCCGGCAGCCAGGGGCTGGGAATGACAGGCGGGGGTGTGGGGACCCCCACGCCAGCCCAGCCCACCCCGAGGGTGCTGTACAGAGCTCCAGCGCTGCTCCTTGCCCAAAAAAGCGGCAGCGAGGAGGTTCCTCCCGCTCCGACCGGTAGAATTGGGCCTCCCTCTAGAGGCACGATTGGGAATAGACGGGGGGAAGAAGAGGGGTAATATGCCTCGCAGAAGGAAATAGGGCGGATTCTTTATTCTTTTTCCTTGGGAATTTGAATGAAAAGCTATATAAATAATGGAGAGGTGGGACTTGCCACGAGCCGTGCTTGGTGGTTCCTGTGGCTGGACAAGGAAAACTGTAAGGGATGTCATCAAGTGGACCAAAAAAGTAAATAACATATTTATCACAGCATGGCAGGGCAGTGCTGGAGAGATGCACACTTCCTTGTTTTTCTCCCAAGGTGGGGACTGGCACTGATGTGGTCTTTCTTCCTCATATCTGCAGAGCTGGTGGATGGTGTCCCTTCGATGACTGGCCTGGGCCAGGTCCCCCAGTCCCCCAAAGGTCGCCTGAGTGCACCACTTAATCCCAATGCCCACGCCCTCAGCTCCAGGGAAATCAGCTTCAACTGGATTCCTCCACCGGGAAAACCTTTGGGGTACAAGGTAAGGGGTGAGTGGATCTTAGGGAAGAGTGTGGGTCCCATCCTGCAGGTGTTTCTCACAGTCATTTGTACCGAAGGGATGCAAATAGACACCCAAAAGAGGGAGTAAGTTCACCCCTTCTGGTCCCCTCCATCCTTGAGGAACCATTGGTGGGTGGATGTGGGATTTGCAGGGAAGATTCCTGGTGGTTTCATCTTTCTTTTATCACTTCCCATGAAATGCCCATATTGTTGAGGCCTCCCATTTCAGAGTGGCACAACACCCTTCTCAGAGCAGATTTAGTAAGGGATGGGGAACTTCTCACCCATTATGTGAGGATCTGAAGGAATCACAGCTTGCTCTTGCTTTGCCAGGTGAAATACTGGATCCAAGGGGACCCCGAGTCAGAAGCCCATCTCATCGATGTCAAAACACCATCAGCAGAGCTGAGTAACCTCTACCCCTTCTGTGACTATGAGATGCAAGTCTGTGCCTACAACGCCCTGGGTGAGGGGGCTTACTCTGACATCATCCACTGCCGCACACTGGAGGAGGGTGAGCCACTCTACATCCTTCTTCCCACCATGTAGGGAGCAAGTTTGTGCCTGTGCACCCGACATGGGGTCAGGACTCCAGCCCTGAGCTTCTGATGGTCTGAGGTCAAGCACTGAGCATCTCCCACTGCAACCCAGCTGTGATCTGGGGAACTCTGGGCATCTGCTGGCGCTTGACTTGCAGTAACCTGGACCCTTTTCTCTTGCCTTTCCAGTGCCCAGTGAGCCTGGTCGCTTGGCTTTCAATGTCGTGTCTTCCACTGTGACACAGCTGAGCTGGGCTGAGCCTGCGGAAACCAACGGGGACATCACGGCTTATGAAGTCAGTTATGGACTCGTCAACGAGGACAACGGTAAGAGCTCATTTTCGGATGGGTCAGTCCAGCCAGGCTGAGGGGCAGGACTACATTTTTCCACTTTGCTGCTGGGCTGGTCCCAAGCAGCAGCAGAACCAGAACAGCTCCAACCATGTTTCTTGTGAGAACTGGAATTTGGAGGGGTTGCTTCTTGATGGAAGGAGTGCAGAAAAATCACCAGTCAGGATTTAATCCTGCCAATCCCAGAACACTCTCTGTTCCCATTCAGTTCCATAGTGTTCTACGTTGTTTTTCATCTCAAAAACTTAGTTTGTAGATCTAGACTGAGGGATAGGGTGCCAGGAAGGAAGGTGCTATTTGTGACACACCAGTAACAGGAGACCTGTGGTGTAGAATGACTTCAGCATTCAGTTTGGGAATTTCCCCAGGATGATGCCATGCCTGTTGTGAGCAGCCCAAAGAGATGCTGCACCTTGTCCCAGAGCCGGGCAGTGTCCTGACACCAAATCTCAGCGAGCCAAGGGCGGGGTGCTGTGGTGTCCTCTGTGTCTTGTGGGTGACAGGCGTGTCCGTGTTTGCAGTACCGGTCGGCCCCATGAAGAAGGTGCTGGTTGAGGACCCGAAGAAGCGCATGGTGCTGATTGAAAACCTGCGGGAGTCGCAGCCCTATCGCTACACGGTGAAGGCCAGGAATGGCGCTGGCTGGGGGCCTGAGAGAGAAGCCATCATCAACCTCGCCACGCAGCCCAAGCGCCCCATGTCCAGTGAGTCCCTGCCTGGGTGGGGAGAAGGGGGGCAGGAGCAGTGCTGGGGAGCGCTCCCCATCACCCACAGCTGCCTCCCCCGTCCCAAACATCCCCTGATGTTCGCTCTGCTGCACCAGCCACCCTGGGAAGTGCTGAGGGCCAGCCTGAGCGTGGGAGAAGTGGCTCTTTGCTGCTTGTCTAATGGCACTTTCCACCTGTCCTCCAGTCCCCATCATCCCTGATGTCCCCATCGTTGATGCAGAGGGAGGTGAGGACTACGACAGCTACCTGATGTACAGCGCGGATGTGCTGCGCTCTCCGGCCGGCAGCAAGCGCCCCAGTGTCTCTGATGATTCAGGTATGTTGCTCTGAGTTCTGTAAAGGTCATTTTTAACATTCATTTTCCTCAACAACAGCTTTGCTGCACTGCTCCTTTCCTCCTCTTGGAGATGGGGAGTTATGGAGATGGAGGAGATCAGCCTTTCCAAAGCTCGGTAGCTGCATCCATGGGAACAGCTGACTGATCACAGTGTAAATAAGACTGGTGCCTCCTTGTCTTAGCCACGAGGCAAAGAAAAATCTCAGTGTGGAGTGGGAGAGGAGCTTTCCACGGCCCTCCCTGCTCATCTTCCCTTCCTGTTGCCATTTGGCTGGATCACGAGTTGGTGTCAGCAAACAAGCACTGGCAAGACACAGACCTCTGAGTTCCTTGGATGCTCGGGGTCTTAGCCAAGTCAACAGGAGGGAACTCAGCAGTGCTGGGAAGGCACTGGCCTCTCTTCCTCCATCACTTCGCTCTCTGAATGAGTCTGACCCCCTGGTTTTGTACTGGGACAAGGAGAGGAAGATGGGCCATAAGGGAGAAGACGAGGCTTGTCAGTAGGATTTTCTCTGGGAGGGTTCTCAGGGCCTGGGACCCAAGAGCGAGTCCCTGGTCTTTTCAGAGAGCCAGGTGATGGAAACATCAAGAGTTGGACCATCCCGAGTGCACATCGAGGAGTAACGAAACCTGTCCTGAGCAGAGGACAATTGTTGCAGAGTCTTCATGACAGGGACAGGCGTGTGGTGGGACTTTGGCTCTCACCTTTTGTCACGATGGACACGGGGCTGGAAAACAGTCTGGGGGTTGAGGAGCCCCATGCCTGTCACGCTCCCACCATTCTCCATCCACTAGTCCCACGATGGTTGCACCGCCTGAACTCATCAACCAACACTTAGTGGGATGGGCTGTGAATGAACATTGTTCCCGCTGGTTCCTGCCCCTTCCCCTCCCCAGCAAGCAGCACGGAGGTGGTGGGTAGCCCACCCTGCCCCCTGCAGATCATGCCAACACCAGTGCTTGCGTTGTCCCAAAAGGCTCCAGGTGGAAATATGTGCCGCTGCTGGGAGAAGACCTGGACCTTCGCCGCATCACCTGGAGGCTCCCACCTGAAACCATTCCCCGCCTCTCTGGCAGCAGCCGCCTCTCCTCGGACGCCGAGGGTCTCCTCCACGAGGAGGACAGCGACACGGCTACTGGCAGTGTGAGGAGGAGCGGGACACCCCGGCCCCAAGCAGGTGAAGGACGGCTTCATTATGGCACCGAGTGTCCTGTCTCGTCCTGCTCTGAGCCGAGGGGCCAGTGGATGGGATCTGCCCCAGTCCGTGCCCCCGCCCTCCCCTTGTGTGCCCATCCTCATGTTGGTGTGATGCACTGTTGTGGTCTGCTTCAAAACCTTGTCCTGGTGTGTCTGCTCACAAGAGTGTCAAGGTAACCCCCATCTCGGCATGGACTTGGGAGCCTGCTAGCAAGTTGCTTCTACAAAAGGCTGGACCTTCGAGGCAGGAGCAAACTCAGATGATGGCAGTGCCACTTCCAAAGGCAGCTCTCCACCCTAATTAAGTGCCCCGAGCTTCTGGGGCAGATCTGCTGGACTGTTAAACAGAAATCACCCTCTCGTGGGTAGCTGATCTCTCTTGCCCCCCTGAGATGGGACAGGGGGTTTGTCAAGGACCAGAACAATGGAGTGGAGTTTGCTTTTCCAATCCAGCTGAGATGAGATCCAGAACAAGATTTGGAGAAACCACCTCTATAAAGGGCCATTTTCCTTCTTCAGCCTCCTTTTTAAATCTGAAATTACAAATTTGTGCTTGCGTCTAAGGAGAGATGTGAGAGAACGTGGCGACAACCACAAGGCAGTGCCCCAGCAAGGCCGAGGTCTGGCGTTACCTTGGGCACCAGGGGTGTGTCTGGTGCTGGGTGTTTTTGTTTCTGCGTTGTCACATCGGGTGGCTGTGGCTTGTTCCAGATGTAGCTCCCCAGAACAACCTCCTGGAGTGGCTGTGGCTGGAACACAGCCAAGGCAGGGGGCACTGTGATGCCTCCTGCTTCCTCCCCGTGGAAACTGGAGCAGCAGCCCTGCCCACAGCCACGTTCCTCATGGTGTGCCTTCTTCCACAGAGCACTTGCTGAACGGCCGGGTGGACTTCTCCTTCCCTGGCAGTGCCAGTGGCTCACTGACCAGGACAACCAACACCAGCTACCACCAGCTGAGCTCCCACGTGCATCAGGAGCACAGGGTGATGGGGAGCTCCTCGCTCACAAGAGACTACTCCACGATGCAGATGGGGCATGGTGAGTACTGTGGTGATGGGACCCGTACTTCCCTTCCACCCCCATGACTGTCTTTGGATCCATGCCCTGAAGCCCTTCTGGGGTGAGGACTGTGTTCACATCTAAGGAGGCCTATGAACCAAAGGTCAGGAAGGTCGTGTCCTCACCACTGATGTCTTGGTGCTTTGCTAAGGCCCCTCTGCTCCTAGACCAGTTTGGAAAGGGTTCCCATCCCTAACGTGCTGAGTGCTCAGGAAAGGGAGCTCCATCCTTATCCTCACACCACAAAGCAGTCCAGGAAGAGCTCGTGTCTCTTCTTCTCACTCTGTCTAGCAGCGTGGTTGCCTTTCAGCTCCATGCCTGTATGTCAGCTGTGCTGAGAGAAGGTTGTTAAAAGACTCTTCAAATGTGAGCTTTAAAAAGTCATCTGTGCAGGAACCAGCACCTGGGCTTAACCCACTCTGAAGTGTTTCCAATGGTGTTTTTCTCTTTCTTCTTGCACTGCTTCTGTAGATTACCCAGGGACACTCCTCCCTCCCATCCGTGAAGATGCTGGGAGGACAATCCCACGGCCCCGGGATGTGGGTTTCAGGAGCAGGGCAAAGGTGAAGGGTTACTACCCCAGCATTGGCTTTCGGGACTCTATAATCATGACTGATGGGTCCGCAGGGATTTGCAAGTACATAGGTACAGCTTGTCCAGTGTCTCCTCCCAGCCACACATCCCATAACAGCCAAGCCACTGTCCGTCCATGAGCTGTTGCCATCCACTGCTCACCCCAAACCTCCTCTCCATGGCTTGCTGTGTGCTGTGATCTTCCTCCTGACCCAGCCTGTGCCTCCATCACACCACATTTCCATTTGCAGGTGACTTCCACTGTGTTTCAACCCACCTGGACTGATTAACACTCACCACCACTGCTGACACCGTGCTCTGAAAAACTCATTGTTCCCATCCTCTTCCTTCCTAACAAGTTTGTTGTTCTCAATCTTACTCCACAGGCCGTTGGAGAACTCTTGGGGAGAATGTGTGTTCCATATGAGATGTGCCTCTGCAAGCTTCTTGGCCAAAGTCCCTGTCAGTGCGGGTTTTCAGTCCCTGGGTGTCACCTGGGAGGCTGCTGCACTTGCCATGAGCCTTGTGTCCCAGGGGGCTGAGCTGAGGAGGAGCCAGAGCACCCAATCCTGGTCCCAGCTGTCCCTGTCCCCTTGAACAGACCCTGGATGTGGTGGGCTGCTCTGTCTACAGAATAGGGCCAGTCTTAGCTGACCTACAGCTGAGGAAGTCTGTGGAAGCTGCTGGCAGGCTGGACAGGGTGCTTTGGGGTGGGTGAGGAGGGTCACACATAGCACCTAGGCCCCTGCTCTGGTCTCTACCACGGGGACATGAAGCTTACCTTGACTTGTCCCACCCAAGGTTGTCACCCCAAGGCCACGGGACATCCCTGTAGATGTGCAGAGCCAGCCAGTCCCCCCTCATGACGGGTCAGCTTGCAGAGATGACATCTCACCACGTTCTCCCTGAACCATCAGGACCACCTCATGCTTGAGTGTGCCACTCCCTCCTCTCCTCCAGCCCTCTTAGCCCCCGTTCCCCAAACCTCCACCCTGATGTTCCCTTTCTGTCTCAGACTCCAGGAAGCCTCTGGGCATCCCTGACACCCCCACACGCCTGGTGTTCTCTGCCCTGGGACCCACCTCCCTGAAGGTGAGCTGGCAGGAGCCACGCTGCGAGAAGGAGGTGCAGGGCTACAGTGTGCAGTACCAGCTCCTCAGCGGAGGTCAGTGAGCAGGAGCCTGCTGGTGGGGGGAGTTTTGGGTGGTGCGGAGTCTGGTCTGGGTCTTCTCCTGGACAACTGCTCTGAGCAGGGTGGGGTTGGACCAAATGACCTCTCCAGAGGTGCCTTCCAACCTCAGCCATTCTGGGATTCAGGGATTGGTCCCAAATCTGTTTTTTTGGTGGCCTTTTTTTGCGCAGGAAATGTTTCAGCTGCCCCACAGCTCTCATATCCCATTTCTCCTGTGGGGGGGACAATTGCTGGGGTTTCTCCAACCCTCCTCCAAAAAAAACCCTTTGACTCATTCTCCACCAGCCCAAACATCTTATTGATGGTTTCTTCAACACACGGAACTTGAAGAAAGGACTGAAATGAAAATATTTTTACATCAATCTTGGGGCAGTATCAGTGAAAATATAATTCTTTTTGTCTGAAAATCCTTGCGTTTTCAAGAAGCTGTTGTTTATCCTAAGCCTTTTTTGGAAAAACCTCTCAGCCTGCATTACCCCTTGCTGGTGGGAAGGTGTGATGAAGGTGGTCAGGGGAGGGACCCTGGATGGCTTTTCCAGGCAGTTTGTTTGAGATGGAGTTCAGGCAAAAGCCATGGCTCTGTGTTTGTGCCTGCAATGTGGTGTTGACATCCCCTTCCCCCTTGTGCATCCCAGGAGAGGTGAACAGAATCACCATCCCCAACCCCAGCCAGAACTCGGTGGTGGTAGAGGACCTGCTGCCCAACCACTCCTACATCTTCAAGGTGAAGGCACAGAGTGAGGAAGGCTGGGGCCCCGAGAGGGAAGGAGTCATCACCATAGAGTCCCAGGTGGACCCGCAGAGCCCGCTCAGTCCTGTACCAGGTGAGGCAGACGTGGACAGAAGGGTGGCACTGATGTCTCTGCTGCTGTCTGCAGTGCTGGCCTGTTTCCTCTCCCCTTACCCATCCTGAGCTCTCCTTTCTCTCAGTTAGGAACAGGACCTCCTTTTCCACACACTTGCTTTCCACTAGCTGTCAAGATAGAATCACTCAATCACAGAAATCATTCACACTTCTAAGGTCACAAAGTCCAACCTGTGACCAATCACCACCTTGTCAACCAGACCAGAGCACTGAGTGCCATATCCAGTCATTTCTTACAACACTTGCAGGGCTGGTGACTCCACCACCTCCCTGGGCAGTACATCACAAAATCTAACAACCCTTTCTGTGAAGAAATTCCTCCTGATGCCCAACCTGAACCTTCCCTTGTGCAGTTTGAGGCTGTGTTCTCTTGTCCTGTTGCTAGTTGCTCGGGAGATAGCTGAGACCTTCCAGCTCATCCCATAAATGCTGAGTGCAGATCCCTCCCAGGCTCCCCCTCACCCCCTCCATGATGTGACCTGTCCCTCACGCCCTTGCAGGTACACCCTTCACACTGAGCACCCCCTGTGCTCCTGGACCACTGGTTTTCACAGCCCTCAGCCCAGACTCCCTTCACCTCAGCTGGGAGAGACCCCGCGAGCCCAACGGGCCCATCTTGGGCTACAGGATCACCTGTGAGATGCTGCATGGAGGAGGTACGGGGCCAGGCCAAGCAAGTCCAGTTCCATGGGTAGAGCCCAAGATACCTCCAGCAAAAGGAGCTGAGTTTTTGCTAGGACCAGAGACAAAGTTGTCTGCCTACATCAGTGCAGACAAAGTGGGGACATGAGGCTGATCCCAGGCCTGGGAGCTGCTGGCTCCTGGTGCTTTGTGTGATTGCGTGGTCTGGTGTAACAAATGTGGTGGGATGTGCAAGGACCTGTTGCCTACCGCAGCCAAAACCCAGTGGAGGTTGGTTGCTGAGGTTCCCCACTGTAGTAAAACAGGGTTGTCTTAACCCTTAGTAGAACTGGGTGTGATCCTACAATCTGTGGGTGGCATAAAGCTCAGGGAAAGCCAAGGCAGCACTCAGAGTTGGGGGGAGTGTGTTTGGAGGGACCTTCACTCTTCTCTGTCTTCACATCTGTCTGTGTGGTTTAGGGGAGCCCAGGACAATCTATGTCGAAGGGGACAATCTGGAAACCACCCTGACTGTGCCCCACCTGAGTGAGAATGTCCCATACAAGTTCAAAGTGCAAGCCAACACCACCCAAGGCTTTGGGCCAGAGAGAGAAGGCCTCATCACCATTGAATCTCAGAACAGAGGTACAGTACCATGTCTCTGTGGAGGTGCAGAGATAAGAAACCTCTCAGAGAAGGGAACACAATTCCTGGAGTCCCTTTCCAGTTCCTCCTGAGCTGACTCCTGGTGTGTGTGAACTGGGCAGGGTTGAGGGGTTGGAAGCTCCTTGTTGCTTCCTGGCTGGCTCAAGCCTTTTCCTTCTCCCAGGTGCCTTCTCCCAGTTTGGAGGACAGCAGTACATGAGGGAAGAAGTGTACAAATTCCCCACTGAATACACCACCAAAACCAGCATCAGCCATTCCTCTCTGGATCCCCACTTCACAGGTAGGGGCTCACTGTTGCTTTGAAATCCCCCGTAAAACAAAGGATAACTCTGCTTGTCCGAAGTTCTGAGGGGGTGCTTTTACCTCAAGTGCCAAAGGCAGGGAAGGAGGGTCCATCAGGGGGGATTGCTGAAGATCTTACACCTCTTACTTTCTTACATCATGTTGGGGAAAGCTGAGTTCCAAAGTCCTTCAGCCCTATCACTAGAAACCAAATCACAGCTCTTCCTGCAAGGTTTGATCTCTTTAGAGCAGTAAAAACCAGAGCAGTGTGATATCATTAATCACATCAGCGTAGTTTCCCATGTTGAACTCCTGGGTTCACACTGCAACGCAGAGAGGTGTTAGGAGATCCATCTATCTGACTGACTGACGTGGCAAAGTACTGAATCACTTGAGGCGTTTTCCATCAGTGAAAGTGGTATTTAAGGGCAAATTTCTGCCTGGGATCACCAGGCAGAGCAGATCCCTGTCCCTGTGACCCCGCGCTGAGCGCACTGTCCTTGCAGACGGAATGCTCGTGACGAGCCAGCGAGTGGAGAACACCAGCAGCACCCTCACCCAGGAGTTTGTGAGCCGGACCGTGATGTCCAGTGGGACCCTCACCAAGCAGGTGGAGAGGCAGTTCTACGAGGCCTGAGCCGGGGCAGGCTGAGCACCAGCAGGACATTTGGGATCATCAGACAGCAGAATTCTGTGGAACAGCCCAAGGGCACTTCATCCAGACGCTGCTGCGGTGCCTGGGCAGCTCCTGCTGTGGGTACGGACCCCCCCTGGCACTCCAAGCTGTGGACTTTCCTTTGGAGCCCAGTGCCATCAGAGCTCTGGCACAGCTGGGTCATCAAGTGCGTGATGATCAAGCTCATCCTTCATTTGGGTGTTTCCATGGCTCCAGCCTCCCCCGGTAAATGGATCAGGAAGCTTTATTCTCAGGTCCTCAGTTTTGAGAGGATCTCAACTGGGAAAATCCTGATTTATAGAGGGTCACAGTTTCCATCTTTGCTCCAGGCTCTCTGGCAACTCACCTGCCCACTGGAGAGGGTTGTTTGTTCTGTTTTTTTTTTTTTATGAGAGCTGCAAGGTAGGGTTTTGGGGTAACCTGTGCTTTCTTACTGCGCCTATTTGTGTCTGTCCTTCACTGCTGACATTTGGTACCACTATAGCAAAGAATAACCTTTTTTTTTGGGTAGTGTTACTCATTGATGGCCTCTGATGCCTTTTTTTTTTTTTTAGTATATATATATAAATATATAAATGTATTTTATTATTTTATACAAAAAATGGAGGTGGATGAGATCTATGCTGAATGTAGAGGCTACACTGGGACTGTGGCTGCTGAGAAACATGAATAACTGGAAGAAATTTGTTAAGGGCTTGATTCAAAAGCCACTTGAACCCTGTGATGAGCCTGCTGATGAGCTGGTGGGCTCTGCCTTGGACTTTATATCCTCCAGCACCAGAGACTGCTGCAGAAGGGTGCAAGTGGCCAAACCTGCTTGCTGCAGGGTATCCACCAACCAAGTGCTCTCCAGCCACGGCACATGGGCACAAAAGGGGCTGGGAGCTGCCCAGAGGTGAGGGATGGGGATGGCCCCAGTGGTGGAGATGGGAACAGTGCTGGGATATCTTACATGGCTGATGTGGACAGTGTGAGATTTCAGGGCAGACGACACTGGGTATCTTTTAAAAGACTTCTTGCCCAGCAGCAACATCCATAAAGGGACCTGTGATCCACCAGTAAGCACAAGGGGAAGAGCAAACCTGGGAACGGGAGGTGCTCCCATCATCCTGAGACTCCTTCAGTCCCAGCTTCAGCTCTCCTTGCACAGTGCTGGGCTAAGCCGAGACCTTGCTGGGCTCCATTTCCTGGCTCTGGGCACACTGCCCAGCATCTCCCTGCCCTCTGCCAGTGAGAACAATTGAGCAGCGTATTTCCCTGGCGTGTTCCAGCCGCACGGGAGCAGACGAGGAGCCTGCGGAGAGCCAGGAGCCTGCCCGGAGCAGCAGCTGCCACTGCCCTGGGCTAGAGCTTCCAACCAAAACAGCAGCTGCCTGGTCACCCTGGCAGCATCACTGGCCTGATTTCATCTGACAATGGACCTTGGCTTTTCTTTTTTTTTAATTCTTTTTTTCTTTTTTTTCTTTCGGTTGCTGGTTTTTTGGGGTTTTTTTTGTTTCTTTTTTTTTTTTTCTTTTGGAATCTGAAGAACTCACCACCGAGAGTTCCCTCTCCTCTCCAGGCTTTTCATTTCACTAGGAAGGGTTGTACACCTTTAAGCCAAAGATGCACAGGAGTGAGTAAAGTCCACAGGAGTCTCCAAGATTGCAGCCGGAGCTGGGTCAGTTTTGAACTTGGCTCAAGAGATACTTCACCAACCCTGGGGTTGGTGCCTTCAAGAAGCACTTATTTCTCCTGATCAAGAGCCAGTGGTATTAACCTGCCTGTCTCCCTGTTCCCATCTCCCTTCTGTGGTTGGGGCCTCCTCTCCAGCTGACATGTCTCCTCCTGCACAAGGACTCTGTGCCCCTTTTTCCCTGTGCTTTTTGGGCCAGGGTAAAACACTGGAAACTGCCTAAAAAGGGAGCCCCACTTCCAAGCATTTTAACCAAAGATCATCCCCTTACCCAAGAGCAGAGCCTGGCCATCAGCTGCTCTCCAGGGAATCATGCCATCCCCGTGCACACAGTGGCTTGTGCACTAACCCATGGCTGTCTTTTTAAATTCCATCTGGTCATTAGGGCTGGTGCTGTTTCAGCCTTTCCAAGGCAGATCCAGAGCAGGTCTTTGATCAGCTGGCTTCTTATTGCACTTAATAAATGTTTTCTCTACAGTCTGCCTCTTCCCTTTTCTTTAAAAAAAAAATCTAAAGTAAAAAAAATGCCCCCCAGTAGCCTCCATCTGCAGCAGATGAGGGACATGTGCCAGAGGCAGATTCCCAAATGGGAACTTCTGCTAAGTGCCAGTGCCTGCTGCTCCTCCACTGCCATCCCCTCCTGCAACTGCAGCTCCAGAGGCACTACTGGACCCCATAGCCCTGGTAATGGCTCGTTATTCCAGTTCAAACTGGAGTTAAACCAGTCTCCTCTGAGGAATGGTCTCCAATGACTTTGGATTGAGTGGATGCAGAACTGTGCAAATGTTTTGCATTTATTGAGCAAATGATGCAGATGGACAAACCCATCCCCTTGGGAAGCAGGGAAAGCAGCTGCCTCTCAGAGAGAGACAATTCCAGACCAGGGATCCCAGGTCAGGTGGTTGTCCTCTACAGGGGCAGCCCCTTTGCCCCTTCAGAGGGCTTGGTGAGGTAGAAGGTGGCTGTGCCACTGTATTTCTCCTAGGAGACAAGCGGAGCAGTCAGTGCTAGTGCTCTGGGGCTGGGCTGGGGGATTCCAGAGATGGGGAGAAAGGCCCTGCTGATCAGCCCAGCACCAGTCTGACTCTGTCACCACCACTCCAACAGCACCCATGTCAGATGCTCTTTGGGGACAGCATCTTGTCTCAGCCACTGCCTGGGGTCCTGTGGTCCACCCACAGCCTGGGGCAGGGAGGATACCAACACACTCCTCAGCTGACCCTTCAGCAGCACCTTAGGGACTGTTGTCCATGATTTTTAACAACCTCTTTTTGACTCTGATGATGCTTCACGGCCTCTGCAAACTCCCCCCACCCCAGCCCTGTGCAGTGCTTCCTCAGCTCTGATCTACTCCTAACTCATCCAGTGGTCCCTGGTTCTTATTTTGGAGGATTTGAGCGTCAGTTCCACAGTCACTCCGTCTATCCCCTTCACGGGTTTGTAACTTCTGGTCACGTTCCCTCTCTCCCAGCTTTGGCAGAGGCACAGCCCTTTTGGTCTCTCCTCATTTCAGACCTTCCTCTGTCCCTTCTTTATCCCCCCCAGTTATTTACAGGATGCACCATGATCTCATAGAGCAGCAAAACAAAGCTCTGCCTCCTCCCAGTCCCCACATACTGACATCCCCGTTTTGCTGGTGTTTTCAGCTACCAGTACACTCTGAGGTGCTCCTGGGCAGTAACTACCTGTGTTAAGCTCAGCATTGCCCAAGCTCAGCTCAGATCACTTTTCCCTAGATAAATTTGGCCTTCCTGAAGCTCACCCAGCACCTTTTCTCTCACTTCCTCAATGCAGTGAGGTCCTTGGGCAGGGTTCTGTGATCAGCACGGTGCTGAACTGCCTGCGAGAGCTTTGTGGCACCAACAGACTTGGGCCTTTCATGGCCCTGGATGGGCTCCACCAACCCTAAGTGCCTCAGGAAGGAGCACCACCTCAACCACCAGGTCTTTCCAAGCTGTCTCCCTGAGTGTTCCCTTGGGATCTTTAAGTCAATCTCCTGACACCTTTCTGCTGCATACCTGGATGTGTCGCTGGGCTCTCTCTGCAGCCCCAGCTTCCAGCAGTGTCACCGTGCAGCCTCCGAAGCCTCCCCCGGTCATCCTGCTGCCATAAACCCCATCGACTTCCAGGGCTGCTGCTACCAGCTCGTCCAGCTCGGGGCAGCTCACTTCATAATCATCCCTGGAGAGAGGAGACACACGGTTAGCCCTGTCCTGCACCCTGCCCATAACCACTGCACCACGAACAGCTGAAACCTGTGTCTTGGTGCAGCCACTGCCATTGCAAACTGCAGCGATGCCGGATGCTGCAGACACCAGTCCAGTGCTGCCTGTAAGTGCACGTATATGTGAGGAAGGCTGCGAGCATCCTCGGTGCATCCTCACCTCAGGGAGTTGTGGCTCTCCACCATCAGCCTCCCAAACATCTTGTAGTCCCTGTCCTGCAGTGCCTGTGCTGCCTGGGCTGTCCGTGCTATCTCACCGATGACGTGCCTGGCGCGCCGATACACCTCCTCGCCCAGCCGGCTCCTGGCCGCTGTGGAGACACGTGTGTCCCTGCAGCAAAGCCACCCAGGGATGCTGCTGGAAGCAAGCACAGCTACATCCTGCAACCATCCCACGCCAGAGCTCCTCTAGGTGAGGCACACTCCCATCCTGGTGCGTGCACCCAGAGACCTGTCCCTGGTGCTACCCCATGGTCTCAGCTGATGCCACAAGGCACCGAGCTCCTGATGCCCCGAGAAGCTGGCAGAGCCAAGGGAGAGACCATTCCCACCTTCCAGCTCGGCCATGGTGGCATCCCTCAGGCTGGGCTTGCCGAGTGCTGCCGCTGCCTCCTCGCAGTGCCGCCGGCGCGTGGGGTACTCGCTGCCCGTCAGCGTGTGCCGCACGTTGGAGTTGGTGATGAGGACAGCCAGCCTGGCATCGGTCAGTGGGACAGGGACAGTCTCCAGGGACCTGCAGCGAGAGCTCAGCGTGGGCCATGTCCATGTGCCTGTCTCCCTTCCCGCTCCAGCCCTCAGACATCTGTGTGAGGCCACGTGGCAGGCAGCTCCTGAACCACAGAGGCAAAGTCCAGGATTTCGCTTGAGCATTTATCTCCTTTCCCAATTATTAGTTTCATAACAGTCCCTAACGAAAGTGGCAAAGGGACAGGCAAGTAGGAGAAAGGCTGCAGGAGGAGGAATCAAGCCAAGCAGGAATTAAAAGGCAGGAAGCCCCATCCCCATGATGAGATTTTGGGCTGGGTTTGGGGGTTAACCCTTCTCTGCACTCCCGCACTTATTTCATGGCACAGGACCAGCTTGTCCCCAGCTGCCCAACGGCGTGGGCACAGCACCATGAGCTCAGTGCTCAGCCCTGACCTGCAGTCGATGAGCAGAGCGTGGCCTTCCTTGCCCATCACGGATATGAACTGGTCCATGATCCCACAGGGCATCTCAGCAAACACGTGCTCTGCTTTCTGGCACGCCAGCGCCTTGGCTACCAAATCACCATCGTCTGTGCCAGAGTGGAGACACACAGGTTAGCAGCTCCAGGACCCTGGCCCCTTGCCCTGGAGCAAACATGGAGGTAAAGGGCTGTTTTCCCATGGAATGGGGTTTTGCAGCTGCAGGTGCTTGCTCCTGCACCACTGCATGCCATCCATGCCAGTGTGGGTCCCCAGATCCAGCTGGATGTGATAATTTAACACTGTGTCTCAGATCTCTTGATTTCTGGGGACATCAGGGTGGGGAGATGCTCCAAGGGGAACATCCTCTCATCCCCCTGGCCCATCCAAGGGGTGGTCCATGGATTTTAGAGGTCTGGGGAGCTCAGGCTGGATGAGCCAGAGAAAAGACACAGTCACAGCAGTGCCAGCTCTGGCTGCAGTGGCGTTTCCCCAAGGGCTGTGGGATCTTGCTAAGGGCACCCCCCTCATCCCAGCTCCCACCTGGAAACAGAGACACCAGGGGCCAGGACGGCCTACTGCCTTACCAGGGCAGAGCTGCTGGAGGAAGGTGTAAGTAGCCACCTCCAGAGCAGCCGAGCTGGAGAGGCCCCCGCCCAGGGGGATGTCACTGGCGATCACGGCGCTGAACCCCGGCACAGCACCACCTGTGGGAAGAGAAGGGAGGGGGGCTGTGAGCCCCTGCAGGGCTGGGGGTGCCCCACAGCTCACGGGGAACAACAGCAAGGAGCTCCTGTCCAACAGCCCACTTTAAAACACAAGGCGACCCACTGCAGAGTGTGACGCGGGGCACCTGCTCCCAAACACAGGGGGCTTTGGAGCTGAGAACATCTCTGCTGGAGCCTGGTCCCGGTGGAGCTGCAGGATGGCACCAGTGCTGGAAGAGCTCCTGTAGCGCACCCAAAACCGGGTGCTGAACATCAGCCCCTGCAAGGGAGTCTCTGACCCACTCCTCAGGCTGGGCCTTACCCCGGTAGTGCTGGATGACACCCTTGACGTAGTTGGCCCAGCGAGGCCGCCCCGGGCTCAGGGAGCTGCCGTGGTGGGGAGCTGGGAACTGCACCCTGTGGGGCTCATCTGCCTCCGCCGAGGTGGTGAGGATGGAGATGGTCCCGTCCTGCGTGGGGGATCCCACCAGCACCGTCCCCAGCTGCAGAGCCTGGGGGTGGGGAAGGTGGGCTCAGACCCCTTGACATCTCTTGGAGTATCCCCGTGGGTGGCAGGGGACAGTGGGGACTGCTTCAACTCACAGCTGAAACACCCAACACATGTTCCTCTTAACCCTGTCTCCACAAAACCCCCACTGTATGGTCTGGCTCGGCACAGAATTAAACTTTCTGGCTATTTATTGCCACACAGGAACAATCTTCCTGCTGAATGTTGTGATGGACCCCCCAGCTCAGTGCCGAGGTGCGGGTTGTCAGGCTCTGGGGGAGTGGTAACCACTACAAGCATGGGAGAGGCTTCGGGAAGTTTTCTTGCCCGCCAGGAAATTCAGCTGACCTGCTCCCACGCTCTTCGGCCTCACAATAATTAGCTGTATGTTTGATTTAGGACTGAGCCGAAGCGAGCTCGGAGCTTGGAAAGAGCAGGAAGCTGCTGCTGCTCCGAACCACCTCCACCACCAAAACATCGCTCTTTGTGAACAGGAAATTGTTTGACGGGGTTGCAGAAAGGAGGTGGTTGGGAAGGGGGAAATCACATTGCCCCTGCAGTGAGTGAGGAGCTGCTCTGCGGAGCCCCGGTGCTCCGGATCCTGCTGCGAGCTCCGGACTCGGCGGGGGGATCCCGCAGGGTCCTCGATTGAGGGACACATCCCCGAGGTAGGGGACATCCTGGGGCAGGGGACCTCCCGAGGGCTTTCAGAGGGGACCCGGAAGGGGGACACGGCGGGATC
>VZRE01002353.1:1493-18792 GCA_013396775.1 Cephalopterus ornatus
GTCAGCCCCGAACGAGGGAGTGGGCGGGAGGTGGGGTCGGCCCCGGCCCGAGAGAATGGGCGGTGGGAACAGCCCCGACCCGAGAGGACGGACGGGTAGTCAGGACGGCCCCCTTCCCCCCACCTCCAGCTGGTCCCTTCCAGGGAGAGGCCTGTGGGAGAGTTATTCCTGAATGTGGGAACACCTAGAAGCCAAGTTTTGGTTTGTGGCACGTAAAACAAGTCGATGCACATCTTGGATTCTTTTTTTTTTTTTCCCCCCCAGATCCTCTCTATGAAGTTGCTTTGTGAGTGTAATTTCTTGCCTGGCACATTAAAACTAAGGACTTTGCACTGGTGTCTGCTCCCGAAAAGCCTCTTGGCTCAGCGAAAACCCAAAGATTTCTTTGCCTTGCAGGGGGAGGATCTGAACATCTTGGCGGTTTAGTTAGCTGCACGAGGACATTAACACTTGAGCACAGGAGATAGCCAGACTCTTTAACATAGTAGAAAAACAGAAGAATACTCTGGGTCCTTTGCTCTGCCTACCCCATGCCATGGGAAAACTGTTCTCTTTAGGAAATTCCCACCATTATTTAACAAAGCAAAGGACAGGAATTCTCATCTCTTCCCTAGAGATAAGTTCCCTCTATACATGCCTTTCTCCATAAGAAACATCTCAGTGCTTGCCCAGGTATTACTTCATGAAGTTCCTATTTGCTTATGATTATACGAGCACATCTTCTGCCCGGTCCTTATCTCAGCCTTCTAACCCTTCATACTGCTTTCCTACTCAGAGGCACACCCTAGCCATCTGTAGCCATTTTTTCCAGTTACTCCTGGTAATTACTTTCCAAAGGCTAGAGTGTCTGCTGGTAACTTTAGAATATAACATGGTAATGCCATGAGAATTTATGGTACCAGGGTTAACTGCTCAGTGCTTCTTTTTGTATATGTAATTCTTTTAACGTCACTTTCTAGTGTCTTTCAGAGCCTCACAGGGCCTCTAGAGAGTAATATGAATTTTGCTATTCCACATATTATATAGTAGATCTTGTCTCTGACTAACATGTAAATGAAGTGCCGTCTGCTTTAGTCATCCCACTCACTCGTGTCTGTCCTGTCCCAGCCACAGCACTGCAGGTGTCACGGCGCTGGAGACTGAGGCGAAAGGCCCTGTTAAGTGTCTTCACAAGGAGACGAGTTCTAATGCTGAAACATCCAATGACACTTTCACCGTGAAAGACAGGAAGAGTCCTGAGTATGAGAACCTTATGACTGCAATGGAATCAGAATATGAAATAGAGGGAATTTAGCAGAGTATCAGCTCTTCTGCATGAGCAGCCACGCAGGACTGCAGATACCAAATGGTGAACTTAACAGGAGGAAACCCTTCCTCCTGTTGGTATTCTGCTCTGATAAATGTTTCACTGCTTGCTTTAACCCAGAGGAGCTGCATAATCTTCTTGGGCTTTGGCAAACGAGGCTCTGCCTGCTGGAGCAGAAACCCTCAGCTGAGCATTTGTCTACCAACTTCTAGAGAGTGAGTAATTTCTGAGCAGCCTGAAGGACTGAGGTCAGGAAGAGAGGATCTAAGGGACTGGGAACGTGAACATCTTTAGCCTGCAAATCCAGGAGTAGCTGGGTGCAATGCTGCCAGCCAGTAATACCAGCAAGGGGTACTTTTCAGTGCATGTTCCTTTTAGGACATCCCAGGCTGCAAAGAACCGGGGATTGTGCTGGAAATGGATGTCCTCTGGCTTTCACAGTTCAGCAAATACTGGTTTGTACATCCTGCTTGTCCCTGAGTCTTTTTTTGTTAGAGCATAATAAAGGGACCACAGATGAGAGGTTGATGTCCCAGGAATGTCAGTTTTGCTATCAGACTGGAGCTCAGTGCACAGAGGGAGAGGGAATAAGTCTCCAAACTGCCACCACTGGTTTTCTCCTGGAAAACCAGAACCGATGTTGAAGGAAATGGTGGCATTTAGTTTTTACAGTGTGGGGGCCAGAGGCATAACAAAATAGAGAGAAATTTGAAGCATTTGAATAATGATTAAGGGACCTCTCTGGATTTAACAGACTGACACTGATTTACTCTGTGGGATGTAAGTCAATCTGTGTGATTATTAATGCTGACCTACGTTACAGGGATGCTCTGGGTGCTCGTGACTGTAAAATGCTGCTCCTGCCTTCAGCTGCAGCACATTTCCTATAATACGTTGTCACTTAGCAGCCTGATTTGCCTCTTCATTGTTACTCATTTGTACTTTGCCTGTACTGAGATGCTGCTGGGAGAGGTGTGTCCTCCCTGTCTGTCCCTCCAGCCAGCATCCTTCTGTCCTCCAGGCTTGTCAGGGAGGGAGCATGCCACCTGTCCTTAAAAAAGCAAATGTGTAAGAAGAGTTACTGGCTTTTATTAAACCAGTGGGTGCAGCAGGGCAGCATGGGGAAGCAGCTGAGCTCAGGTCATGCACACCCTCCTGCTTGTTTGTGTGAGGCTGCTGCAATCCCATGAGGCAGGCAGGATCCAACCTGTCCCTGTGGGGCCACAGCAGTGCCAAGCCCCCTCCGTGCACTAGTCCCTTAGCTCATATGTGGGTGCTGCTCTCTCAGACCCACCAGCTTCCCCGCCCCAGCTGGAGAGGAGGAGAGCTGAGCCCTGAGTGAGGGTAAGCAGTGTGGGGACCACGTGGAATGCGTGTGGGTCTCTGATGCTTTGCCCCTAGGCTGAGGTAAGTCACCCCTCGCAGGGTGTGTTTGCTGTAGCCTTATTACACCCCGCCAAGCAGGCTCTGGAGATCCTGCGCTGGAGAAGCTGCTGGCATCAGCGATTCAGGGGTGGTGTGGAACAGAGGAATGAGGGGGATGGGAAGCTACAGCCTCACTCATGCAAGGCAGAAGCATGTGGTGCAAAGTGAACACTGTGTGGAAAGGGAACTGAAAGCTTCCCAGCTTCCCCATCCTCACCTCAGCGTATGCAGGGCCAAAACACATGATATGGCACTCTCTCCCCCGCTCCAAGTGCCACCCTCATTCATTTCCAATTAGCCTAGTGTTTTGTGCAAATTTTCTTGCTGTTACAAGCTGTGAGCTCTAGGTTCACTCATGGACTATGTAACACCATGGTTTTTCCCACTTGGGATTCCTCCCAGCACTGATCTGCCCTGAGGAGGTCCAGACACCTTTGTCAGAAGACTCAAAACCTGAGAGAAGCTGCAGAGAAAGAAGGCAACAGGAGTTAAGAAAGGGGGAGCAGAAGCTCCAGTTGGAGCAGCCCCCATGTACTCCATGTTGTCACTGCCTCCAGTTTGGGCAGCAAAAGGGCTTTGGTCACAAGCAGCAGAACAGTGGAAACACAAAAGGTCTGTCTCCAGTGCCGAGGTGGTTGTTCTTACCTGTGCAGCAAGTGTGTGATTATTTTTTAATTTATATTTTTTGCATGTTTGGTAGTAAAACCTGTTGGAAACAGCTTTTTTTTCTCCTGAAAGTCACAGAGGATTTTGCTATGTTGCATCACCATCAAGCCAGAGAACTTCTCCTTTCCTTGCACTGGTCACCCACACAGTGATGGGACTCATCTGCTGAGTCCCAGCTCTGCTCCAGCACAGAAGGAAAACCTCAGCTTCTGCTCTGAAACAACACTGCCTCCAAAGAACACTATCTTGAGTGGCCAGCACAGTGTCACGAGACTCACAGTTCCCCTTGCCTCAGAGCAACTGCAGTGCCCATCCCATGGAGGCATTTAGAGCTGCTGGGTTTGTCCCCTACTGCAGGGACATGGTACCTGAATTCCCAGAGAAGTTTGACCCACTGTAAGTTGGTGTTTGTTATTGTAAGAGAGGAAAAAGTGAACTTTCTGCCCCTTCCCCCTAGCCATCTAGAAGGAACTAGGGGGTGGAGGGGAGAGTTATCCAAAGAGCAGAGGGACAAATTCTTCTCAAAGCAAAAACTGGAAATTCACGAGAAAACAAGAATGAAGGACATAAATGAACGCTTGGCCAGCTATGGTGCAGAGGAGGTTAGGTCTGTTGAAACCTTGAGGTCTGAGTGACAGCAGGGTTAGGGCTGACAGAGTTGTCTGCTACATTAAGGATGCATAAAGCAAAGCCTGAAATCGTAGACCTTGTTCTCTTTTGAAGCTAACCTCAGTGATAAAGATCAGGGTGATCATCTGTGAGTCATGAGTAGAGTAGGTGCTGGAGAAAGACCATGGGAGTGTGAGTCATAAGGAGTAGGACTGTGTTTGTCCAGAAGTGCACGAGCTATTCAAAAAGCATAACACAATTTGCTTAGGCAATGATACAAATTCATGGGTCCCAGCTTCATATGAACTCCAGCTTCTTCAAAATATTTGCTAAGAAATAGTTGCAACAAAAAGCTCACAAAGTTTAGTATTCAACTTTATTAATATCCTCAAATATTGCAAATTTTGCTGGTGGTACTGTCCTAAAACAAGCCAGTAGGCTCTTGGGAATTTTTATTCATTTCTGAATTTTCCATGTCAAATGCTTTCAGAGAGTTTGCTTTGTCAAACTGGGCTGGACGCTGCCTCCACTCTGACATACCTGAAGCTGCAGATCTGATATGCCACAAGCCAGTCATTAAAAACACCAATCATGACATCTTCAAGTGGGATGATTTAGAGGGAATTACTTTCATTAAATAGCAGAAACAGGCAACCTTGCTGCAAGGGCTGACTAGGAATAACCATCCAAAGACAAGGAGTCTTCTCCAAACAGCAAGGCTGCCGGGAAAAGCAATGGACTTCATAGTCTAATTTAAAACAGATTGAGCAAACACACATTTTTCACTGGCTAATGGGCCAGACATAAGTTAATCATCAGTCTCATTAGTTTGAACTCTGAATGAAAAAAGATTCCTACATGTGCAAAGAAAAGATTTTGTATTATGGATAATACTGCCTACTGCCCTTATCCATGATGTTGTGATTATGGTTGCCAGAATCCTTGTTAACTGAGCAGGATGATTAATTAGGAGCTGGCTAGTTAATGCTGTGTAGAAGAGCAGAGCATTGTCTTTGGATGCAAAGAACAAGGACCCTGGGTCCAATTCTCTGCCTTCACAGTGCAGAGGAGCTGTACCAGCACCACTTCTGCACAGATGTACTGTTGGGAGGAATACCCCAGTAGACACTTCCAAAACTGGGGTTGGAGGGAAACATGGCAGCACAGGATCAGTCAGGTGTTCTGTAACAGTGGGATGGGCTGTTCAATACCTCAGTGGGTTTCTGGAGAGACGCAGAGCCTGGAGATGAAGACTCGTGCCAGAGCAGGAGGAAGAGGCTGGACCCTTGGCATGTGCCGTGTTGCTCAGCAATGCCTCACTTGGGGTATTTGACAAACTGACACTCTGCACACTGAGTGTCGGACTCAGCTTGTCAAATACACGCAGTGCCACACTGCAGCTCCCAGGGGGTCATAGTGTCTTCACTGGATGCCAAACTGGGGGCACAGAGGGAGAAAAGAAGCACAAGAAGAGATGATGTTAACTTCAGAGGCTTTTTCCAGTTAGCAAAAACATCATTAACCCTCCCATATTTCCCCCTCCTGTACTCTTCTTTTAGTGAGAGAGAACCACACCAGCAGACACTGCCTTCTGCCAAGGAAAATATCCACTTATGTTAATTCAAAGGACTGAAAAAGAGGTACAAATCTGCCCCGGGCATGCACAGAGGGTTTCATTGCTGACACTGTTGGAGACTCCTCCATTCGGCAGAATACTGTAAGGATTATGATGCTAAAAGAAAACCAAGCTCCACACAGGGAAACAATGAACTTCTTTGGGAGTGAAGGGAAGCTTTCTCTTCTGTTGACAAACCAACCCCCTTCTGCTTCATTTCCAGCAGACAGAAAAAGCCTCTCCTGCAGTAAATGGAGCTTTTCACCCCGATACACTGGCATAGTCCAGCCCTTAAGGGTGAACATCATATCCTACACACACCCACACACACACACACACCCCCACCCACCCCCCTCTTGAACAAAGACCAAAGATGCTGTTGTTCCCTTGTTCTTTTAACAAGAGCGTGCAGGAAATGCAGAAACGCACTTAAAGAAAGCTAAATAACAAAACATACACAAGAGAAGATGTTGCACAGTATTACTGTGCTCTGTCCTTCTCAGATATTGACTCATCAGAATTTCATCCTAAAAACAGATTTTAAATTCTGATACAACTCTTGCAGAGAAATTCATCCTGGCTCCTAAGCCACACACCCATTCTGCACAACTCTTATTTGTGTTCTTCATACTCTCCATGGACATGCCCAGATATAGCTGTTTAAGCAAGATGTTTTTAGCTTCCTTACCAGTCCCTGGATTTTAGTTTCACATGACCAGCAGCACCAGTTTGTGAGAAAGTAGTCACACTGTTTTCAGTATCAAAATAAAAACTAAAATGTTATTAATTATATTTCTGAGGGTAGACTACTAAAGACACAAAAGTAGAATTGGAGTAAGTATATTAACAGCATCATACAGTGGGCAATTCATCAACCATTTCTTTCTCTACCTTCTCTGACCCTATTTTACACAGATGACCATCTAAGATCACAAACAGAACCATACCTGCAAAGGGAAAGGTTTTTTCAGGTGAAAGCACAAAATAAAAAACAGTAATGTCAAACACATATTCTCCAAACCCAGAAGAGAGTGGAATAAGGTTTCAGAGCAAGGTAACAGCTACAGCTTTAAAGACAAAATCAGTTTTTAGCCTGGGTCACTACCCAGGCTTTGCAATTCTTGCATTCCTCCTGTCTCCACCTTCACCCTGGTTGGGATGTAGATAGTGACCAGTTCTTTGTTCTGGCTCCTCCTTCCAAATGGAATTCAGCCATGGTAGATAAAAGCATATTGCAATGGATAAAAGGAGCATATGCATTTCATGAACATAGGAAAACAGTGTTATTAAGCTGATTTAAGATCAGCCTACCAGAGTACAAGCGACCCTGTCATCCCCAAAAGGACTCTCAGCCATACCCAAGTGTGGAGAGGCCATCCAAGAAAGACTGAGCAGGCTCTTCAGCAGGTATCAGTGACCAGACTACCCTCAGCTTCAGTGCTGATGTCTAACAGGGGCAGATCTGGCCTTGGAGGGGGAAGAATAAAAGAAGACAGCGCTGCTTCTGCAATTGCAGCTTAAAATAATACCCCGTTGTGGCTTTCTGAAGGGAAAAACAGCCACTTGAAATGTTGCTATGAGGGATAGATAAGGGGAGGGGACACAGTGGAGATAATTTTATCAGCAGATGGGAGTGGACCTTGCTACTCTACCCGTAGAGATCATATCTGATGTGAATGAGTTTGTCATTGTAGAGCTCCTGGTTTCAAGCTGAAGTGGGTATTTCCAAGTAAAAGCTCCATGTTATAAAACTGAACAATCTACAGTATACTCTGAGGGGAAAACAGAGTTTTCCTTCCTGCATTCTTCAGTCAGTCCCTTACTGAAGTCAGAAAAAGTCCCCTCCAGGCTGCTGCACATTTGTGCTCAGGGCTGTCAGACTGCTCTGCAAATTGTGATGAAAACAAATGAAAAGTAAAATTATTGGATAGATTCAATTCTAAACCTAGTAATAGCATGCATCAAAGTGTGGCTGTGTGGTTTTCACATACTGAGTAGCAGAGCCCAGCATGCAGCCTGCAGCCGTTTCAAGGCATGCATTTATTATACAGGATTTGAACTGGAATCAAGGTCATCTCCATTTTCCACTTGGTGAAACCCAAATCACAGCCTGAATTGAAAGCAAGAATCCCCACAGATCTGTGGGCAACAGGATCTGCTAAACCCCTGGTTAGCTGAAACCTTGGGGTGTGCTTCTCCTAGGAGCTGCAAGCCTTCAACATAGCAGAGTCAAACAATGCTTTGCTCATGGCAGGCTTCCACTGCATGCTGTCCTGCTCTATATAGGACCGTTCTATGCCCCCAGCCCTGCATAGACACTGCAGGGAGCTTTGCCAGACACATGTTGGAATATTTGGCTCAGTAAGGTTGATCTCATCTATTTGCTCCAAATAATTGAGCACTTTTCCTCCCAGAGAAATATATGCCCCCTTCTAACAAATAAAAATGCACTTTGATAATTCATACCTTGACACCTACCCCAGCCCTCCTGCACTGCTGACCCCTTGGAGTCACTGATGAGCTCCCCTGGCTCGGATGATCCCTCAGCATCACTGGTGGCCTCCTCAGCACCAGTAACCCCCAACTGCGCAGCCCTGCACCCAGCTCCCAGAGCAGCAAAGTGCTCCCTCCCCCCTGCCCTGCACCACAAGGAATGCCACCACCATGCGAGTGCTCTCACTCCGCGTGGTCTCCAGAGGCTCATGGCTCCCATTTGCAGAGCCATCCCGCTCCCTCCTTAGTCCTGTGGAAGTTTTCCTGAAGTGTCCAGGAGCAAACTGTCCCCTTGGGAGGGCTGGGAAACACACCAGCCTGGCTGGGCACTCCTCTGGGAGCAGCTGGACCCACCCCAGCAGCAGACAAGCTCCTGAGGCTTGGGACTTTCCAGAGATAGATCCAGACTCCGGGCCTTGGCTGGCTGTCAGGAGCAGAGGCACTGTCTGTGGTCCCAGCTGCCCTGCATTGGGAGCACAGAGCCCATTGGACACCCAAGGGGCTGCTGTTCCAACAGCCAGTGAACATGTCAGCGAGAGGCCTCTGGGTTTCAGGGACAGTTGTGGGAACGTCTCACAAGGCTGAGAATCAGAAACACTGCAACCAGCACTTCATGACTCACACCAAAGGCCCCAGGAAGGTCCTGATAAGCCCCCACTACCCAAGGGCCATCAGCTGCACACGCTCCCACAGCCCCTCCACTCACCTGAGCCTTGCGGCCACCGCCCAAGCACCCTGGACTCTGCCCCCATGGCTGTTCATGCCACAGACACCCAAGGAGGGGAAGAGGGGTGTGTGGTAAACCTTCGTCTGCTGTACTGAAGCCATCGGGACGGTGAGAAATGGAGCTGAAGAGCATGCTTGCACCTGGCTGGAACAGGATCTCTCCCTGGTTACACCCACCTCCATCCCATACATTCCTCTGCTCTTCATGCACTGCCTCATCTATGACTAATTTAGATCAAAATCCCACTGGCAGCATGTGTGTGTGAGAGCTGGGGGAGCATGCACACATGCATCCTGGTACCCAGTAGGGCTACATATCACTGCTAATCGTAATTCATCCTCGTCAAGCAATTGTGGTCCAGAGCACAGTGCCCCCTGGCTGGGACCAGTGGCATTCCATCCCTGAGTCTGCCCTACCCAAAGCACACCCAGCCAAACACCACTGCATCCCTGAAAGGAGGCACCGCCAAAAAGATCTTCTGGCTCAGGTAGACACACACCCAGCACTGAAGGGAGGCAGTCCAACCCGAGTAGGATTCAGACCCCCTGAAGCTCGAGGTGTAACACGGGGTGGCAGGGAAGCTTTCTGCACTGCCAGGAAAATGGCAAAGCCTGCGGGTTTCTGTGTCCCAACACCCATGGTCCTTAGGGACCTCCTGACAGAGAAACAGGAGGTTATCCCTGAAGGACGGATCCTCCCCTGTCCCCAGCCACCCCTTCCATGGTCAGGACAGGGACCTGGCACCTACCATAGTGGGCCATCCTGACCCTCAGTGGGCAGGCACCGGGGGTCGTGCAGGAGCGCAGTGGGGACACAGCCCAGGCACACAGCTCGGTTTTGAAGGGGCTGCTCCTCCTTCAAGAGGAAGCTGCGAATGGGGAAGATAAGGCTGAGGTTAGATAACAGGAAATGTCTGGATGTGAGTGACAACACATCCAGGTTGTGAAAGCAGCCTCCCCATCCTGCCGCGGGGCACGAGGCTCACGAGAGGAGCCGGGTGGGAGGTGGCTGCAGGAGGGCAAGCACCTCAGCCTTTGCCCTGTGCAGCCATGACGCCTCAGCGGGCCAGGCACGGAGGGCCAGCAGCCACCCCAGCCAGAGTCAGCACAGGGCAGGTCACTGGGGAAACTGTGAGGAGCCACACCAGCTGTCCCAAGTCTGGCCACCTCGGGCCACCCATCCCACAGCGGTCAGGCCCTGCTGCCCCAGCTGCTGAGGAGCCATGTGGAGGGCTGGGAAAGCAGGAATGGCCAGAAGGGCTCATGCCTGTGCTGTGCACAGAGGAGTGGATCTCTTACCCTTCTGTCTGAGGGGCAGGGAAGCAGGGCTCTGCTGGCAAGGATGGGATGATGCCCCAGCCATTGCAGACAGTTTTGCTCCAGAAGTTTCCCTGCAAGGCTCACCTCCCTTTTGAAGTCACAGGTGCAAATGGTCATGCCTCTGTTCCCTGGCACATGCATGGGCAGACAAGTTTTGCTTTCCTGGCCCCTGACCAAGGAGTGAGCACTGATCCTGTGCCCCTGCCGGTCCTTCTACACACCCCTTGGCCAAGGTCCCCATCCCTGTCTCTGGAGTAGCTCGGCATCCAGAGTGCCTGCACAGAAAAGTAAATACAGTGTTCAGTTTAGAGTTGTAACCAAAGCAAGTCCCACTGTTTCGTCCCTTCTGTCTCCCCCTGGACAGCCCACAGTATGAGGCATTCTCAAGTAGCACCCTATATCTCAGTGTTGTTTTCATCCAGCCTGGCTGGGAGCCCAACTGGCCAGCACAGCTCTGGGAACAGAGGCAAGCAAGCTGCCTGTGCCAGGCCAGCAGCATAGCTGGCCATGCAAGAGCCGAACTGATTCAAGCAAACACGGGAATTTTAGAGAGATATTCCTCATCTCTCTAGGCCAGTATGATACACAGTATATTTTGTAAGGCCAGGACTCATCAAAAATATATCACTCTGCACTATCCCAAGCCATCAGATGTTTGCCATCAGCTAGCCATGCAGTGTGATGGGCACTTGTGAATACTTCTTGTAGGATTGATTTTTCCATTCCCAGCACTCAGCTGCTGCCCTTCCTTTCCAGCTTTGCCTCCCTGCTGCTGTCTGGCTCTGCAGCTAAAACCCACCGAGACTCCCCAGTGCTGATGGCCGGGGCCTGCCCTAGTCCAGCAACTTTCAGTTATGTTATCAGCATGCCAGGGCTGCAACCATAGACTTTATGTTCCTGAAGCTCTGTCCAAACCCCGAATCTGGAAAACAGTAACTGTGTCCACTGAGCTCCCTCAGTGCGCTCACAAGGTGCTCCCAAGCCTGCATGCAGACAATAGTGAGATCAGCCATCCTGCTAACAGTCAAAACCATCTCCGGTGCCTGAGGGAGAGTTAGATAATGAGGAATACAGGGACTATCCAGTTCCTCTTTCCTCTGCCTGTGTTTTAAAATATACAATAAAAGAGGAATAGAAAGGTCTGGATGGTTTTGCTTTGTTTTTACTTTGGTTTTTATTGGAGGAAAGAAGTAGGTCTGCTCATGTAGTCTGTATTTTTTTATGTATGCCAGCACAAGCTTCAGTCTGTGAAGGCTTTCTAGCCAACATGCCACCAGAGACCTGAGACTCATCAGCTGGGGCAGTGGGAGATTGAGCATCCTCCCCCAGCCAGGACACCCCACTGTGCCCACAACCAACCATGACCCAGTCCTGTGGGCCCATAGTGATGTCCAAGGTGGATGTATCACAGTGAAGCTGATTTCCTCTCCACTTTGCAGATGTCACCACACTGCCCCACTCTGTGCAACAGCCTTGAAATCGCACTCCACTTTTCCTAATGACGCAAGTGTTTTTAGTGCACTTGCAGGACACAGCTCTGTAACTTGCTCTGGCAAGAGGAAGAAGGGAGGTAGAGAAGCTGTAGGGGTCACAGACTGCAACCAAATACTGTCTCAGAGGCTTCTGCATACTGTTCCCTGAACCACAAAATTTTCTTGGAAAATAACTTGAAAAATAGTGGCTAAAATGAGTCACATAGTCCATTTGATGAACATGCATCAAATTCTCTCATACTGTAGTTTCAAAATCTCATACTTTTTACCTCCCATGAAGTAAGGCACAAAGGATTAACAGGTTTGTACTGGACACTGAAAAGCTGCTACTCTGTGCAGATCAATCTGCATAGACATGGAACAAAGAAGGACATAGAACTGTTGGAGCAAGACCAGAGCAGGGCCACAAAGTTGATAAGAGGACTGGAGCACCTCCCCCACAAAGACAGGCTGAGAAAGTTGGGGCTCTTCAGCCTGGAGAAGAGAAGGTTGCATGGAGACCTCATATCACCTTCCAGTATCTGAAGGGCGTACAGGGAAGCTGGAGAGGGACTCTTCACCAGGAGCTGTAGTGATAGGACAAGGAGTTATAGGTACTGAAAGAGGGGAAATTTAGGCTGGATATTAGGAAGAAATTCTTTACTGTGAGGGTGCTGAGATAATGGAACAGGTTGCCGAGGGAGGTTGTGGATGCCTCAACTCTGACAGTGTTCAAGGCCAGGTTGGATAAGGCCTTGAACGACCTGGTCTAGTGGAAGGTGTCCCTGCCCATGGCAGGAGGATTTGGGACTAGGTGATCATTAAGGTCCCCTCCAACTCATAACATTCTATGATTCTATGATCCAAACTGGCTTAGCCAAGGCCAGGTGATCAGAGTCTGGCCCTTGGGCAGCATACCTTCACAGTAGATTTCACCTTGGGACAACTCCTTGCACAAATACATTCAAAGCCAATATACTCTTGACAAAGGAATTAAAGCTGTATGCTACCCAGTCAGGCCCAACTCCAATCATCATTGACCGTCTTCCTCAGTTTGCTCAGTCAATCCAGTTCTGCTGTCATGTAGCATCCAGAATCTAGGCCATTGGTTTTGAAGCCACCATATGGAGGGATGGAAAGACAAATTATTCGTACATCAAATTCAAAAGTACCAAACCACTCTCCTGAAGTTTCTCCCCCCAGATGAAGAACACTATTATTTACTCCTGCACTGGCTAACTGTTCAAATTGTTTTCCTCCATCCTTAGGTCTTGGAGAGCTTTCAGATTAAATCTCAGAGACTCAGTTGCTACCAGAGTTTCTCCTGAGCTGTCTGAACAGCAGTCACTGTCTTGCCCTGCAGCACGGTATTAACAACCCCGGCTCTAACAAAGCCAGCAACGACCCCTCCAGCAGACAGCTCCAACACTACCCTTGACAGTTTATCCAGATGTGACTGAGCTCTGACACTTCTCAGCTTTACAGGTCCTGCTTGGGAGTATGAGCCCAGCATGAATGCACACAGGGGGAAAACAATACAAAGAAGGGCATTCGCATGAGTGACCACAGCAGAGTGAGGAGAGGAAAGGGGAAACCAGGAGCAGCCCTGAACTGCCACTGCAGCACCTCCCAGTGCCTCTGGAAGCTCTCATAGTGCCGGATTCTCCAAGGAGCAAGATGGGGTGAGCATTGTCACAGTTCCTTCCCTCCAGAAGGTGGCTGATAAAGCCACAGCTTAGCTCTAGGCACTAAAACAACCTGCAACAATGCAGGAAAAAATGACAACTATTCCTTGAAGGCCAAGCTATGCTTGATGGAGGAACTCACTGGGGAGATCCTCCCACTACCCTGGCCTTTAACCCCTGCAGCTGGACACTGGACAGGGATCTCTTCAGCCAGCAAGGTTAGAGACATTTCATCCCCACCACCAGTCTGCCTCTGGGCACAGGACTTCACCACTAGTCTGCTACTTGCCAGGTCTGTCAGCAAAACAAGCTCAGCTGAACCCTGCCTCACTGGCCAACCTGGGATTTGAGTTGTGTGAACACCTTGTTCCCATTTCCATTCTTTACCTAATTCAGAAAAGAAAAAACAAATCGACACACCACATGGTCCTCCCGCTTTTGCTGTCAGTGCCATCCTCCCTTCCTGCCCGCTTTTCAAATGGATACACAGCAGCAACAGTTAGAGGCTGGGCTCCAGCAAACGGAGCTGTTCTGTTCATGGCTGATTATGCATTTGTCACTTTTATTTTAGACCTCTGGTTAAGGAAAAAGAAGAGAGAGATATGGAGAAAAAAAAAAGACACCAACCAGGAGGTTCAAAGCTGTTTTTCAGATGGACAGTGAGAGACAAGAAAACCCCCACTAACTGTCACAGCCACTGAATGACCCCAAAGACATCCTGTACAGCACCCACTATTAATAATAGCGTATAGGGAACAGTAGTAGTGTTGATACTGTAATCCTAAAGAAGCAGCAAAATAGCACCAGCCAAAGGTCAAGCAGCTTCAAGGAGCTTACATTTCTTCTTTTTAATGAGTACATCTAGATTTTTTATATGAGTGTAGGAAAACCACACTTGCTTTTTTTCCCTAAGTCCCTTTTTAGTCGAGATCAGTTCTCTGTTTACAGGAGCTAAGTAACCTTGCCTAGAAGTTTTGCCTCAAAATAAGGTGGTATTGCAGTCACCTATCTCCTTAATTCCAACAGATCATTGAAAAATAAAGGCATATTTTCCCATATTTTCTCCCATAAGGGACGATCTTTTCTCTTGCAGTAACCTTGTTACGTGGCTAGACAAAGAGTTATCTCCAAGCGGGTAAATTTTACTTGGGGTGTGAAAGATTAATAGACTTCATCTATTAAAGAAATCAGGAGCCATGGAGTTGCTTTATTCACTGCTGGTATCAATACAGTTACTCCACACCCATTATCCCTGAGAACAGAATCCAACCCTGGATTCATACCTTTTTTTTTTTAAACATTAAAACAATTTAACAAGCATTTCAGTTGTCAAAGAGAGGATTGTGCCAATTCTTTTTCACAGACAATGAAGGCAGAGAACAACAGTGCTACTGATTCCCATTGCTGCCTTTTACTGAACATGCTACATTTCTTTTCTCTGCATATGACTTTCAAAAACCCTGTATTAGCCAAGTTTCTCTGCTGTCACTTTCTGGAGATCTTACCAAATGAATATCCTGGGTACAAAGCACTGCTGATCACTACATGACATAGCGGGCGAAGGCTTGTGGTGAACTCACACACTCCTGGCTCTGCAACATCAGTCTCTGTGCTGAGCCAGGCTCTCTACTGCCTGGCAATCCAGCAGGAAAAGCAGCTTTGCTGTGGTGCTGCCCTCCCATTGCCCAAGGGGCCAGTGCTGTCAAAAGCAATTGGCAGTCAGGGAAGAAAACCACATAAGGCTTTCATGTTCAGAGATACCACTTTTGAAGGCTCCTGAGTCACAGATAACTGGAAACTGGGACTGCACTGGAGAGATACCGGTTGCCCAGTTCTTCCATTCTTCCCTCAGCATCTGCTGCTGGTGATCCCCAAGTGACAGGGAGCTGGGTCAGCCAGCCCCTCGTCTGACCCTGGGCAGATATTCTGCTCTTCTTTTAAGCCCCAGAAACAACCGCAGAAACAACGTGGGACCAAGAGTACCAGGAACACCTAAACACCAAGTCAGTGTGTTTATCACTCCTCCACTCCACAGGCAGCCGCCACAGTGTTGCAGAGAGCTGCCTTGAGCATTGGCTGCTCTCAGGCACTTTGCTTTGGCTTTCTCGGAGGAGGCAGATGTGCAGTTATCACTCACCCCTCTTTTAGCACACAGAGGACATTTCAACACCACTGCTTCTGCTTGCAGAGTCACTGTTGAAGGGAAGTACGTGACCGCGGGGTTCTGGCTCACAGCTCTCCTGCTCTGTTGCTCAACAGTGACAGTTGGGTTTACATCAGCCACCCTCCTCTGTGGCAATGAAGTGTTTCCCCAAGACCATTGTAACAGAACAAAAGGGTTTGCTGTACAACACTCCTCTGTCTCTTGATCTATGAGGCATCACGCTGCTGAGCCACCCCGTAACTACTGCACCAAACCTCTCCTGTTTGGACACAGAAGATCTTCACAGACATTGTTCCCAAAAATCACCAGCCATAGCAGGATCACCTGCTTCATCAGACCCCTTCGCAGTAGCACAAGAAAAGCGCAAACAGAATTATGTGGGTTGGTACAACTGCCAGCAAGTTTGCAAAAGTGGGAGCATTGTTTTTTGTAAGTGTTGCCTTGGCTGCTGCAAGGCTTCTTACCCTTCCCAGGAGGAAAACTGTACTTTGAAAGAAGACCACAGTCCTCACAACCTGGGCAGTCTTTTCTCTTCTTCTAGACTCTTATGACTTCATTACATCATATGCCTCCACATTATAGCTGAACTGGGACAGATCCACCAAACAGACCAGAATCTCTCCAATACCCAGTGTCCATTTCCAGCACATCTTTTCTCTTGTATTGGAGCTCTTAAGACATTTTCACTCCAGTGAAATTTCATCAGCATGCCTCTTCCCTCTGCAGTGCCTCACCTGACACTGCCTAGAGCAGCAATGCAGGCTGAAAGGCCAGAATGTAGAAATTGGGGATTTCTCCACCCTTTCCAAAGAAGCTGAGTTGCTTGACATCCTTTACTCAGTCAGATATGAAGCAGAGATTCCTTCAGGCCAGATCGTGGAAAAACAAGGAAGAGGAGAGGTTTTATTGACCCTGATGGCTTAATCTCATCCCAGCATTTGAATGAGCTTTGAAAACTCTCAAACTGAAGAGTTCAAATGCATAAACCAATGTCTCTTTCCAAAGCAGCTTATGGAACCTTGCACAAATTCAAGAACGTTATAAAGTCTATTTTAAGTAGCACCCCAGCTTTATCCAGATGGTGTATTTACACTTGGCACCAAGAGAGACAAGAAATTGCCCATCAGAGCATGCGGCCCAAGAAAGGTGTTAGTGTCAAGAGCACTGATTACCTGCTGAGCAGGCCAAAATGCCCATAGGCAAGGGGTCAGGCCACCCATCTACCTGCAGGGCTGATCTGGAGGGCTGGCACACTCACAGCCCTTCCCGTGGCTTCCTGCCAAAGGCTAAGCAAATGTGAATGTCGAATCTTAAACTTGGAGCAGTCAGGGTAACACGAGGCCGAGTCACTTCTCAAAGCAGGTACATCCCCAGCCCGGTGGGCAGGCTGTGCGCAGGTGCTGTGCTCGGGCAGGGACAGTGCTGCTCCAGCCTCAGCCTGGAATTCTGCAGGGCCCAGAGACGAGCGTCGTTTAAAAACTGTTCTGCTGTGTATCACTCCTGTATATTAGGTTTTGCCCAAGGATTTGCAACATTTTAGTGGATACAACGCCAAATTTACAATGACTGATGCAAGGAAGGAGAGACACAAGCGGGAGAGACGCTGTGCTCCCCAAGGCACCAGCACACCGGGGAGAGCGACGCGGGCTCTGGAGCCTGCAAGGGGAGAACGAGCCGTCCCCGGGCCGCGTAAAGGAGCGGCTCGAGGCCGGACCCGGGCACAGGCCTCGGCTCCCGCCCAGGACCGGGCCTCCCCCCGCGGCCGCTAGGTGTCGCTGCCGCGCCGCTCCCCGCCCGGCCCCGGCCCCGCCTCAGCTG